>OX381710.1:22135159-22369333 GCA_947462335.1 Harmothoe impar | reverse complement strand
CTGATTATAGCAAGGTAGGAGATATACTATGACAGAAACCAGAACCAGACCAAGTCGGCCAACTCCCGTTAATACCTAGTGAGCAGCCGTCTGGTGCAGGTAGTCGGCTGCAGCTAACCCAGTCAGCAGCCAGACCCTGATGTCGTTAGCTGCAGCACACAAGGACAGCCTAATGACAGGTGTCTGGTCACGAGATGTGCCTCTCCACCGTGAACTCAATCTACGGTCTCAACCTGTATGTAACTTAAAGGCCCACATAGCGGTACCCCTACGGGAGCAGGGATGCACTGGGACCTTTGTTCTCATGATGTATACATGTTGCTGGATCTTGAAGGATTAACATATAAGATACACACCTGGTAAGCCTGCATCATATGGACAAAGGGTATAATACATTAAGTCACCATGTGACCCTTAAATGGTTACCATTTATGATCTAGTCTGTCACGACATAATGCTATATAGCTTGGTGTACAAGGTGGCTGGCCATTTGGCACTGCTGCCGACTTCAGGTCCGAAAAGGCAACTGGTGAAACACAATCCTTCAGGCTTTGGTGTGGAATGGACCTACATCTTTTGGGAGTCATCCATAAAGTATGTCACACTTATATTTGGCCATTTTGGACAGCCCCCCCCCCCCCACCCCTACCCATTTGTCACGCTTTTCCCATATCTCATTGGAAACCAAGTACCCCCCCCCCCCCATTCACCCCCTCATGTGTGACATCCTTGATGGACGGCCTCTAACATGGTATACCCTTACTAATGTGTATCAGGCAGACACCCTACCCTGTGTACCTCCCATGACACCCTTACCACTAGAGCAGCTCTTGGTACCTCACAGTCTGACTTACTGAGCAGCTCTCCCTCTAAATGAGCTCCTACCTGGGTGACATTTAGTTGACGGCTCGGCCCAGTTACGCGTCACCATTATTTAGCGGCTGACTGTGTCGGCCACTCTGCTAGCGCTCTTAGCTTTTCTGAATCTATATGAGCCCTCCTCCTAACTGCTATAAACCAGGAGTGGGCGATTTCTTCACAGCCCGGTTAAGGAACGACTAGGGCCGCTCATGTCATTTGGTTTATTCAGTCCGTCCCTGTAGAGAGCTGGCTAATGACTAGATTTATATACAAGCATTTATGAAAACTGTTCCGCACATACTGTGATACACACATTACCATTGATTAGCTAACTATTTGGCACGTTGTGACCAATTGCGATTTAAGCCCATCTCAATTTCTTAAATTTCTCATCACTTGAGGATAAGATACATCAGCCGTTCGTAGAACAAGTAACACAGTGGTGGGTCAGGGCTTTAGAACATTGCTTTACTTATTCTAAGAACCCATTTCCCAATAAGCCTCCCCTAGTGACATTTCAGTGGCTGACAGCTTGGCTCTATGAGGTGTCAGAGCAATATAGACGGCCATTATTTAACGGGTGACAGTGGTGGCCATTGCGCCTTCAGCTTCCTGTACCTCTGTACCTCATGAGCCATCCTCTAACTCCCATTAAACATCGTTGGATGACTTAGTGCTAGCCATGTGTACGGAAACCGTCATATCAGCATGCCTTGTGCTTTCTCCAGCTGTTTTCTTTCAAATAGTCACTTATTTGGAGACCAGATATGTAAGCAATCCCCAAAACAGCTCTATGAAGCCATAAAAGCCATTGTGTCTAGAAACAATTTCCCAACATCAGCTGCTCATCTGTGACATTGAGTAGACAGGTAAGCCCCGTCAGGTTTCAGTACAATGGGGCTGGCCATCTTTCAATGCGGTGACCAGTCGGCCATTATAGTCTCAGCTTTATGAACCTTGTATGCAATCCCCCAAATTCCGTTCAACAGAATTGGATGACATGGCGCTGGCCATGTGGATAAAATAGAATCCTACATGACATTTCATCTGCTCTCTTCAGTTTTTTCCCACAATAATAATACAAGTAGACATCCGTTTGAAGAGCAGATATTTACGCACTTACAGAAGAGATTTTACCTGTTCAAGTCAGTGTTTCACCTATTCTAACCCCCATTTCCCCAATAAGCCTCCCCTCGGTGACATTTCAGTGGCTGACAGCTTGGCTCTATGAGGTGTCAGCCCAATACGGGCGGCCATTATTTAACGGGTGACCGTGGCGGCCATTGTGCTAATGCTCTGAGCCTTTCTGAACCTCCATGAGCCGGGAGTGGGTGATTTAGCCGCGGCCATGTGAGAGGAGAGCAGCTCATTACGCCGTGAGCATGGCTAGCCCTTCAAGGACAGCATGATGCATCAAATACTTATATTCATTTCTTGTCATGATGCCCGAACGCAGCACCGCAGACTGCATTGATGCATCATGCCAACCCTTTGAGAGTGAATCAACCCCTGGAGCAGCATGAAGATTTGGTGAGTCATCTGCCAGAGTTACATTCATGCATCCTGACGGCACAGGGCACAGTGCATTAAGGCACTTTTACGACCCTTAAATGGCTAAGGTGTTACAATTGCCCAAATGTTTACGGCCACCTCAAACACTAGACGCTCTGTGTAAAGTTACAAACTGCCCTTCTTACCATACAAATACCTCCTGCAATAGCATACAAATAGTGCCATTTGTAAGATAACAAAGCTATCCTGGTAAAGCTAACAGGGGCTTCACTGAGCCGGACAATGCACATTAGAAGGACATTTTGTTGGCTAACAGGAAGAGAACCATCTGGTACCACATTGGCTAGTTTAAGCACTGCAGTCCTAGATAAGCGTAGGTCTGAGTGGCAGAGGTAGAGGGGTATTAGAATAAACTATTTTACTAATTTAGAATACTAAAAGTTTTACATAAGCACTGGTTGAAATTAATAAGACAATAGGCACTTTTAGAGGTCAACAAAAATAATGGTGCGTTGGTGTTTGTACCGATTTAATCCCAGTCATGTCACCTCCTTCATTCCGCTCTACTTCTCTCCCCTCCCCACTCCCCCGATCAGCTTCCTCACCTCCTTACCCCAGATCACCCGCTCCCCCCTGTCCCCTCCCCAGATCAGCCCCTCCCCCACCCCAAGATCCGTCCCCTCCCCTCCCCAGATCCGCCTGCTGGCCTTAATGAGCGCCTCATTCATCAGCCCTACCCCCTGAGCTGCTCACTGACTGAGCACTTCAGGCCTGACCTGAATTCTGCGAAACGCAGATCCGACTTGATGTGAACTGCTCAAAAACTGTTTAAAATTAAGTTTGTAAACACGGCAGTATTGACAAGTGTAAGAGAAACATTGCATTGGTAAAACCTAGCTGGTTGATGTCGTCATGTCAATAGTGTTAGCAATGCACACCCCTCTGGCGACAAGACAAGTTTGACAGAATTGTCAGGAGGCGTAAGGACCCGCGTAAGGACTGTCACCAAAGCTGTGTGAGGCCTCTATTTTTGTTTGGATCCTGGTGAAGCTTTATGCAGCATGACTAACATTGTGATCTGACTGACGGCACGACCCTGTCTGAACTGAACTGTCACACAGCAAAATTAATTCCATCAATTGTGGGGAATTACAGAGAAATATTCATGAATGCCAATGAGATAGGGAGTAACTCTTCAACTCTTTCAGGTACATATTTCTCTCTTGAAGCCAAAGTTGATACTCAGTAGAATATCTCAAAGAAACTTCACCAAGACAAGCTGTAAACAGACCGTTTCGATATACCTAAGCCTAGTCGATGTATAATAAAGAACTCCCCCCCCCCCCCGTAGTTCACCCGGAATCACTGCCTCACCAAGGTGGAAGTTATTCAGTGAGCAAACAGAATCGGCCGCTGATAAATTGGGGGAAATAATTGGAAAATTGCCGGTAAATTACTGAGGAATTATGTGAGTGTGGGTCATTCATTGCCCCAGCAGGCCTAATCAGTGCCGCCCAGGGGAGACAGACGGAGGAGGAGGCGAGCAGGGGGATTGAGAAGAATGGACCAATCTGGTGCTGGTGGTGGAGAGGCAGAGGGGAGCTGGGAGAAATCATCAGCCAGTACACGTATAGGAAGCCTACCTTCCTATACTGCAAGACTGTCTGAATGATGGAGCACTCAGCCGACTGCTTTCTCATCATTATGTGTGTTGTGACATTTCCAATTCCATCACCCTCATACTGCCTAAAGGCATCATGACATTTGTCATCATGATGCACCAATGCAGCGGTACACTCTAATAACAGTGTGTTACGTTTACACACTTATCAACACACTTGTCTGCAGCCACTTTTAACACACATTTTGATGTAACACACTACCCACTGCACACTCTTTGCCAAAAGTGTGTTGATCTCGAAGGTGTGTTGCAAATATGTGTAATTCCTTATGCATGTTCCCGCAACACACTGTTCTTAGAGTGTAGGGAGTGATACTCCAGCGACTTTTCCAAGGTGTATCCACCCACTGCGGCCGACACTGCATTACACAGCACAATGTGGCTCCTTTACGGTTTAAATTCTCTAGTGTTATGGCCCATACTTTCTGTTCAGGCCCTACAGCCCTTTTGCATTTATGAACCAAAGTCAGATCCGCCTGAGGGCCAGTTCTATTTGTTCTGCCTGCTGGCATTTCTGCATCTCACAATGGACTTGGAAACCAGAAACCACACAGATACAGTCTTTAACGCTCTAGGGAAGCACGCACTCCCATAAAGGGGAATGTCTAAGGGTTGGGTCTAGTAGTCACGCCAAGATATAAATACAAGGATTGTGACTGAGGACTGAAATGTCAAAGACTACCGCCGTAAAGGTCCCCTGTCATGTCCCGTCATATGCTGCCATGCAAGGGCCTGCTGCAGTCCTATCCCCATTTCCTCCATCTCGACATCAACCCCGACCCTCTAGTTTAATTTATTTTCTGATTAGATCCCATATTTCCTGATATGAATCAATTGATTTTTGAGCCAAATCCCCTTCAATCAATCCCAAGCGATCTCTTTGCATCTATATCCTTTGACAATGCTATGGTACGTTTTCCTGACTCTCAAAGCTTGAAAATATGTTTTACTCAAAACTTTGGTGATAGATAACAACATCTTTTGTAAAATAGAATGAATGAATCTATCAGCTTACTGGGCATTAAATGGCAACCAGCCGCTCTCCACTAATCTTCTTTCCCCATGATGTGCTGTATACATAGGGGCCAGCTTGGGTATCTGTTAGAAAGCAGCCTCCCCCATCTGGCAGCAGTAGCCTCCCCCACCAGTCTGCCTTTACCCAGTCAGCCCGCACCCTGATTTACTGATAACAGCCTTATCTCAAGGCCCCTCAGAAGTGTGGGTGGATAAATGAAGTACGCTTAGAAAAAAACGTACTCAGAGCCTTAACTTAACAATAGGGATGGCGTGGGGGGAGGGGCGGTGGGATCTAATTCACTAGGGGCAGCACAGTGCTCTACTGCACCATGCCATTTTGTCGGTATGGTGCATTAATGCAGCATCGGCAATAGCGAGCAACTTCCCCCCTGCATTTGTGCATCATCCTTCAGTGGTGATACACTAAGGGCAGGCATGATGCACAAATGCAGAGACCTTAATGCGTCATGCCACGAACCTAAAAGGGCTAGGTGCTGATGACTTTCCTGGTGTGGGTAAAAGATGTTAATCCTCTGGTAAGACCGCTTCCTGAGTAATGGTATATTTAGTTTTACTGACATTTTTATATCTATCCCTCCCTCCTATCTAATGAGTGTTACATCTGATGAGAAGCCAGTAATTCCGAGATTTGCACTAATCCTCATTAGTTGATAGTGTCCTGAGAGCATCTTGATTAGGGGCCGTATATTTGTACTTTCTAAGATGCAAACTTTATACACAATGCAAATACATGGGAACTGGGGCCTATAAAGACCCCTAATTCATTTAGATATAATTTGGATGTAAATATTGAAGACAGGTTGGTAAGTTAATAATAATGTATAATTGAAAACATACTACCAGTGGCGAGGTATATGTGATTACATGCTGCTATACCTCAATAAGTAGGACCACGACCTCTCATGTGTCACTAATCAACAAGGGACGAACTAGATTAGAGGTAGACAATTGGTTGATAAAGTGGCACAGATGAAGATAGTGATCGAGAGAGGAAATTACCCCGAATCCTACATAGATCACCCGGAGGAAGTCAGGGTGGAGGTGAGCCTGGAGGAGACCATGGAGGGGAGCATGGAGGGGAGGAGGGAGATAACTGAGTTAGGACCTGGGTAACAAAGCAGGCGGCAAACAAGGTAACTAGGGGGAACAGGATTAGCGCGTCTCATCCGGGTAATTAGCCACGCCTCACAGACCCCTAGCGGGCTGAGCGGACACTAGATTGGGGCAAGCTGAAGGTGATGGATGGTGGGGGAGGGGGAGGAGAGATGGAGAGGGGCAGGGAGAGGAGACATGAGGAAAATGTACGACAGAGAATTTGAAAGCAGATAAAGCAGAAAGTGAAGACAGGGAATAGTGTATAGAAAGGGTAAGGGAATAGGATTTGAAATGAAATAGATGATATTCTTCTGAGAGGAGAGAGGGGGTAGGGTTTTTGGTCTAAGGGAGTGGTAATTATCAAAAGAAACAAACAGGGGGAGGGGATGTATCTATGGTGGATTTCAGCCTCCCGCCTCCCTCTAGATGGGTCAACATTTGCTCATTTCTTCGAGTGATACCAACATGTTTTTCTTTGAGCTGAAAAGGTGTGAAATCCAGTCCCCTGCTATTAGAGAGGTGAATGTTTTCTAGCCCAAACCCCAGTCCAAACCCTTTCATTGTCGTTAAATAATGACCACTCTCCAACCTAAGTGACATAAAGTATTCAGTGGCAGTAAAAATCATGAGAGAGGTAAGGTCAGGGATACAAGACCCACGACTGGGGGGGGGGGGGGGGGGGGTGGGCGGGTTGGGTACATGTATAGTGCTGACTGGGCCCATGCATTTATTTCATGACATTTTTTATGAGAAAGGCAATGAGGAATGAAACATCGGGGAGGGGGGGGTGATACAGCATTTCTAGTACTGATCTAGAGTAATTCCTGGATCTAGTTTGGAATTAAGAGAGAGGTGGTGACTTCAGTCCGTGGAAAAGGAGTTGATGGGGGCTCGGGGCAGGACATTAGAAGGGCGTCAAACTAGGTTAAACGAATTAAACCAAATGGCCCTAAAAGCCAAGGACAGCCTGTCGTCCTGCCACGCCCCTCCACACCCCCTGCCGCCCCCTCCCCACCCACCCTAACCCTTTAACGTCAGCATAGTGTCTTACTCCAAATCAAGCCCTTTTGTCAGCAGGATACATAAAGGCAGCCATGGTGAGTAACCTGAAAGTGCTGCATCCATGCATCATGTCGAGCCTACATTCACTAAAGCTCGGTGAGGTGTACCAATACAATACCAGGCTACCCACAGCGTCAGGTGGTGTATTGATACAGGAGGGTAACTAATAATGTCTTGAGACATAATTCCATCCCTGAAGAGTTAATGACACTCCGACTCGTCTGACACCCCGGACACCCCCACCTTCCCCTCCCCTGTGACAGCGTACTGGGTGAGTCACAGACATGAGACAAACCCCCAGCTCCCCTCATCAAGGCCTTCTTGTCCTCCTCCTCTTTGATTGAGACTTTATCCAAGGCTGCTTGACAAGTCAGCCTAGAGGGAGAGCTCACTACCCCTTTTTCCTATCCACCACTAAACCATTTTCACCCAAGCATCCCATGCCTTATTATCAAACCATGAGACATCCAGTAAGAATTATCCACCCTTAAAGCTTGACCGTCATGGTTGAAGTCAGGCCAAAAGCACTTTTGGATATAGTTCAGTTTTCATTCACAAGAGGGCTCGTAAGGGCTGAGAGCTCAGCTCTTACAGGCACAATATAGGGTGAATATGTTGTATCTGGACAATGCTGATGGTCCCCAGTCCAAACACTGCTGCCCTCTCGTGGTACTGTTATTTTAGGCCATGTATGGAAAATGCTGAACTTATTCCCTGACAGCCCAGCTTTAAACTTGACCTTACACCTCAGGTGGGGAATATAGCTCTTCATCATGTACTCTGGTAACTGAAAATGCAGATAGAATGAGAAGTCTCTATCGGTTGGTATAAACATGTATGGCCTAACTGACCATTGAGGATGGGGAGTGAGGCTTTATTATAAGTCTGTTATAAGTATACAGGTGGTTGTGGCTGTACTATAGACAGCTGACCTGTTTGACCTCTCCACCTGTCACATAGTAACGTGTCACCTGACACAGGCACACCTGACACAAGCCGTCTTAGCGACTCTAACCCTGTAAGAGCAGCATACACTATGGCATTTTGTTTTCATGATGCATCAGGGTATATCTCGCGGGTATGGGATACATGCATGCATCATGCTAAACCTTCGGGGTGGACAAACTGCCGAAGTGTCGTCATGATGCACCAAAGCAGCATTGATAATTACTTCGCGAGCAGAATATTGGTGCATCATGACGGCAATGAACATGAAACCCTCAGGTATCATGCTGCCCATGAAGGGTAAGTCAGTGACCTTTGTACGCCTTACCCTGCATGTTAGGAAAAGGCGGGTTGTGGGGGGAGGGGTATCCCGGGGGTCAGTAGGGTATAAGGTGACAGCTAGAGTAGGAAAGGTAAGTTATGCTGTTTGAAACTATCAGGTGAAATGACTGTACTGCAATGGCGTAGTATGTCACTGTCTCAGGCTCATGCAGTGTATCCAGTTCTAACCATGCACCCACTCGTCACACCTTGCTTAACTGAAAGGATGTGGGGATCTTCCTAATGGGAATACTCTTGGTAAACACCTGAGACTGTTATACAATCTTCTGTTATCTTCACGGTTGGATCTCATCTTCCAGGTTTGATCTCAAGGTAATTGGCATCCCCCGTTGGTTTAATTCTGGACCTGTCTGTGATGGTTATCTCTCAGCCTAAAGGGGCCTACCTGTGGGGTACCTGGGGCTGAGTGGTCAGCGGCCCCTGGGGGTGGGATAAGGAGATCAAGGTGAGGGGTATAGGGTAACAGGTCTGTCTGTTGGGGGTGGTTACACTAGGGATTGGTATGTGAAGTGTCAGATGTAGCTGACTGTCTAGTCAACGTAGGGATTAACTCCTCAAGGGCTTCATAATGCCTTAAAAGAAAAGACTGGCATAGCAAAAAGTCTAGTTGTATGAATTCATTGTATATTGATAAACTTCAAACCGAGCTACATTTCTCAGTTTCCTTACTCACATTCATATAGAACTATTTTAAAATAATAAAATCAAACCCAATCCATCCACCAAGGGGGGCTGACATTTTGTAGCGATATTTGGCGATAAATGGCGTAAGAATGACGTCAGAAAGGACCAGGTGCAGGTCTATGCAGGTCATTGCTGTGGGTAAGCAGGTCCCGTGGACGCCTATGGCAAGCGATATGTTCACCCCGATATCGGAGTTTTCAATTTTGATATCGGAGCTCTGAACTCAGATATCGGAATTATTACTCCGATATCGGAATTTATTACTCCGA
Organism: Harmothoe impar; assembly: GCA_947462335.1. Classification (NCBI taxonomy): domain Eukaryota; kingdom Metazoa; phylum Annelida; class Polychaeta; order Phyllodocida; family Polynoidae; genus Harmothoe; species Harmothoe impar. Next base: position 22,359,844 of record OX381710.1, on the reverse strand, counting down.
TATCGGAATTTATTACTCCAATATCGGAGGTTAATACTGCAATATCGGAGTTTAATACTCCAATATCGAAGTTATTACCCAGGTAACATAATACATTGGACCATGATTGGGCCAATATACCACTAAAAATTGGGCAAATAAAATGGGCATTTTGATATTGGCCCGCTGCTGGTTTGACTGCTGGCCCAGTAATGGCCCATGGTTGGAATAAGGGATATTGATTTTATGTTGGCCCAATGTTGGGCCAATATCACAATGTTTTTACATAATTCCAAGGCTAGAAATTAAACATCGGACGAACCTTGTAATACATATGTCGCCCCAACATATAATTCTTAATATTGGACCACTGCAACAATCACTTATAGTGAACAATACTATTCTATTTTTATGTGTATAATTGAATGTGCAAGTATACTTAAGACATGACTGTCCAGTATTAACTCTGATATCAAAGTTTTTACTTTCGATATCAAAGTTACTAACTCCGATATCAAAGTTATTATCTCTGATATCAGAATTACAAACTCTGATATCGAAATTAGGGAGTGCTCATTTTTTCGGCGATTTTCGGCCTGCTGGGGGGGGGGGGTAAAGAATTTCGACCCCTCTTGGCAGGGGGTGAAAAAAAATTTCGCACCCTACTTGTGAAATCTCACCACCTGCCCCCCTTTTGTTGAGAAATGAGCACTCCCTTATTAACTCCGATATCGGAATTACAAACTCCCATATTGAGGGTGAACAAATGGCTTGCCATAGACGCCTCATGCTAGAGTCATGGCCGACCTGCCCCCAGGAAGGTGTTTCAAAAGGAATATTATTTCTGGAATATTCCACGTTCTTACAATTGTTCTGAACAAGTTGCGAAATAGAACAGAAAAACCACTATTAACAAAGTGTTTCACAAAGTCTGTTCTATTTCATTGACTTTTCGTCACTCGTAATACCACTATTAGAATATTCTTTGGGAAACACTTTCCACTCGTTATTCTCCATGGACCCAGTCAACATTAGTCATCCTAAGATTTTGTAGCCTCGAAGAGGGAAACGGTGTGTAGGTAGGAATAGCACTGAGCACACAGACCAATAAATGAGTACAGGGATAACCACCAAAGTTCTCCGTATATCGACTCTTGGAACAAGACGAGATATTTATGAGCGGTTTGCCCATACAAGGAATAATAAACCATACTGTGTAAGAATAACTTTACTGTTTCGCGCTTGCTTTACTAAATAGTGTATATTTTCCATTCAAATTTGACAGTGGTACTATTATACATACATACTCTACCATACCGGGGGAAAACATTTGAAAAATGTGCAAAAATAAAGAAAAAATTACAAACGCGTGATGGTGCATAGCTCCATGCGTTTGGGGCCTATTCAACACTTTATTTTCACTCGTAAGTTGCGTCGGACTGCAGTCACTGCTAGTACTTATCACTAGTAAATCCTTGTTTTAAACCTGCTTAAGAGTGAGGAATATACTTATGAGCAGTGCGCCTTCTGATCACTAGTAGGAATTTTCACAAGTGAAGCCGCTTTAGAAACACTTTATTTTACTCTGTTCTAATAGCGCTCTTTTGAAACAGCTTCCTGATGGGCCAGGTCTGCCCTATTCACCTACAGTCTATAGGTGCTGCCTTCTTTCATATCAGCTTTCAACTAGAGTTGCTTTGAAAATAACTTGGTTAAAAATACGATCCTTTTTTCTTTTAATGTACTATGCCTTTAGTCAGAGTGGCATTCTAGCATTTATACCGACATATCAAGATTGTATCAACCCCGCAGGGTCGACATGATGCTTGAATGCAGCTCGGTTGACTTAATGAGTGTATCGTGACGACAAATGGGCATGACGCATAATGCAGAAGGATCTGGAATGGTTAGCCACGATTCTCCAGGATCTGCCCATTAAACCACCATCTTTCACTAACGCAGATTAAGATAGATGAAGTTGGAGGCGCTGAATCTCAGGGGACATTCAGATAGTGGGACATCTCTAGTGGCAGCTCTATATATAATACAGATATTTTTTGTTCACCTAGATGGTCTACTGAGGTATGCTGTCAGTTATTTATGTGCACTGCCTTTCTAACTTCAGTAGGGCATCCTTCAGTTAGTCACCTCTAGCACCTTAATGCGAACGGAGAAAGGCCTAACACATGAATGTTACATGTTGGATATTGACCATCCCAAAATCACACAAACCTGTGTTACATATTTAAAGTAAAGAATATCGATCAGGATATCCTCATACGATAGGAAGAACATAACATCGACATCCCTAACCATTTAAGGACTCATGTGCAATGCTACATTTGATGACTATTTATCAGTATGATGCACAAATGTTCACCAACACAGTGTGATGCTGAATTGGCGACTCGTCAGACTCGTCAGACTCGTCAGAGGTGTATCGACCCGGTGGGTTGGCGTGATAAATGAAAACAGCACAGACAAGTTATCCACCAGTGCTGCATTCATGCATCACATCACTACATGCTTTCCTTAAAGGGGCTAGCTCTGGGCCGGGGTAGGAAACAATAGTCAGGGTGTAAGCTGAGTGGTCCAGATGTAAGGACAATGCCCGGCCTCCCAGGCACCTAACCACCCCCTACCTTGTTAACCCTCCAATGGCAGCGGGGTGCTTTAATACATTATACCCTCTAGGGTTAGTAACTCGCAGGCTCGTGCATCATTTCAACCTTATGTGGTTGACACACTCTAAGAGGGTTTGCATGGACTTACTCACCAGTGCTCCATGTGTGCATCATGGCGACAAATGGACACGACGCTTTGAGGCATCATGATGTCCTAAAGGGATTAGTACAGTCTTCCCCCTGTCCCAAATGGAGCCATCAGCTGCTGACTAATGCACCCACTTGTACCACCCTGACTGCCACCAGGTAGGGGATGGGGAGTGAGAGGAGGGCTAATGAGTTCTAAACCACAGCAAACATCTCAAATTAGGATTTCCCTTCTCAACTTCTTATGTCCACACGTCCACCTCTGACAGGGTTGAATCCCTGAACATAAACTTATAATAGCCACGGCTTTATTAAACCTGTCATTGGATACCCCTGTTTTTGTATGAATCCGTCTGCATGGGTCTGACTTCTAATATCACACAACTGTTTAACACAAATCCCTCTGAATTTCTATTTGTTAAAGAAATATAATCAGTTATAGTAAATAAAAGTGTTTAAATTAAAGTATATTTCAATTTCAGAACACAGTATACATATATATATGCATCTCTTTAGGTTTGAACTTGTTTCACCTATATATTTTAAGATTCCAATACCATACGATTTTACCTCATCATTTTGCAGTCGATGAATTCATATCCACACAGAATCTTGATGTCTTCTTCAAAGGACTTTGACATTTCCTCCTCCCCGTCCTGCACATCTCCCTCCAGGAGGTCTCCGTTAGGCTCCTTCTCATCCTCATAGTCACTCATGCTGAAGACGTGTGTAACCTCCACAGCGTTATACCCCACCTTAGCTGTATAAGGCCAAGAGTATCGGTACTCGGGCCACTCAGACCTTTGCTGGAGGGGCAGCAAGACTTGCGCTTTTAATGCCTGGTGCACCCACTGTACTTTGTCTCAGCGTCCTGTGTCAAAGTGCTGTATACAAGTCCTCTGCCAAACTAAACAAGTCCTCTGCCCAACTAAAGGATGCTGTTCACTTGTATGTGACACTGGTGATTAGCTGGCTCCTAGGGCAGTCAGCTTGCCGTCGGTCAAAGGTCAGGGATGGAGTTATTGCCCTTATGGGATGCGCAATATGGCGCTATGGTAATTGATGCCAACAGCTAGTGTTGAAAATCAATTACCTCCCTATGAGAAGCTGTCCAAATTGTATTATAGCTGTACACTGATGTATGTCACTCAGCGTCCAGGAAGCTACTGAGTACACAGGGTGTCACCCCCAGGGGCTACTGTCATGGTCTATATATAGCCCAGTACCTTCACTTACCTACCCCCCTGGGGACCCCTGCACCAATCAGATGGCGGCTCACCTGCCCCACCTTTGTCCACTGTGTGAACCTCATGTTTGACCCTCCCTCTGCTTTGTGCTTTTGACAACACCTCCCTCCACAGGTATTCTACACTCAGGTATGGGCGGTATGTGGACCGTTGTATTGTAGTGGGTATATTAGATTACATAGATTATATAAATAACGAACTACAATGGACTACATTGGCTGAGGTCGGGAGAATAAAGGTATGTTTCAGGTAACATAAAAACAACATCTAAGGTCGGTATGTTCTAGTAAAAAAGTACTATTAGTCTTCGCGTAGACTATAAGGTCTGCATGTCTTTAACTTTTGAAAGATTGTTATTGTCAGCTTTTTTAAAATCAACACCTGAAGTTAATGCATATATCTTAAGCATGTATGATATCCTATTGGATAGGCTTGGGAAAATTAATTCATTCCCTTGGCATAAAAGACCTACCGGTATGATTTATATCTACTCGAAATGACTGCAACATCCTGTATCATATGAAGCCAATCGATAATAGATACAGATATCATCACATAAAACCCTCACCTCGTGTCATATATAGAGGTAGTATTTATGCTGTATTACCAGTGGAGAAAATTCAATTTGTGATTCAATCCGCCTGGTTTTCTGTCAGTGCATTTGCTGATGATGCCAGTAAAAACGAGTCCATTCATCAGGTATAAGAAAACATCGTAAAGTTAATCCTGATTCAATCTCTGCTTCTGCACGGGTACACTAATCAGTGGGAAATTAAAACACGACTCTTTTCATCGGGTTCTGACTGTTTTTGTGTTTCACCCAGCGGTGTGTTATTTGCTCAATATCATATCCTCAGACATACTAAAATGGCTAAAGTGTAGAGAGCTTAATAGTAGAGAGCTCTTCGTGCCCTTTAGATATTGTAATAGTCAATGTATTATGGATATGAAGATGCCCTGTAAGGCTTTCCTTGATACTAAAAGTTAGTCAATTCTATCATGTTTTCCATTTGGAATTGAGTTTTATAACCACCCTCTTGGCCATCCTCTGTTCCATAAATATGATACGATAATAACGATTGGGACACATTTAAATAGGATTTAAAATATGGGGGAAATGCCACTTTAATTTGTAACATGTAAAAGAAATATTCATTTTTTAATTTTCTCATCACCCACCTGCCGTGCTCTGGGTCCCGGCCGTCCCCGTGAGGATCGTGGTCGCCGTCCGGCTCCTGGAAGTCATTGTCATCCAGGTTCTCATGCGCCTGGTGGGAGTTGCTCTTACAGCAGCACCCCATGGTGGTTATAGGGCTATAACCACGGGTTATAAGTCACAACCACTCCTCTCACACACCTAAGCTGCTCACTGGCAGGGGCTGAGCAGGTACCCTGGTCAGCAGGTGGGGGTGAGTGACTCAGCACTTCTCCCCTAATATCACCTGGCCCCCAGGCTTGTAGCTGTCACTGCTGTCAACATGGGGGTTGACCAGGGATCCCCAGGGTCTCCTGACACTGATGACTCTCTCCTCTCCCTCCTCGTGTTTTAGGTGTGTTATTACTTCTGTTATTTCCCGCCACACAAAAGATCCTGTCTCCTAATGGATGAAAGGAGGAATGAGTTGCTCTTGGCAAGAAGCTCCCTCAGACACACAGGGATGGGTTAGGGACGTGTCTCAAAAATAAAACCATCACAGTCGGGTTAAAACAATGTGTTTGCCAAGCTCCAAATTAAATCCTCATGAAATCCTCTTCTTGTGTTTATTTAATCTCCATTAAATCCTTTCCACAGAATAAAATCGTTCAGAGCTTCTTCTCAGATGATAAACTGATTCTGATTTCCTTTTCTCAGAAAGTAATCTATCTGAGTTCCTTATCCATTTGCAGACTTTGTTTGTGCTTTGAGTACAATATCTCGGTTGAATCTCTTTATATGGACCAGATCTGTTATAAATCCTCCTGTCGCTGTAATGTCTGTCTAAAACCCTCCTCCCAGGCAGGGTTCTCAGAGGGGCTTTTGTCTTAAAACAAATAGCATTGCCTGTTAGATGCCTCTCTAGCCCCCACAGCATGACGAGAGGACGTCGTCTTTGATGACGTTTTTATCAGATCGGTTGGGGCTCCCTAGAGGTTCCCCACATGATTAGCTCTAAGAGCAAATAGAGAGGATGCTTTCCTTTTTACCTCTGCTACACGATTTCACATCCCCTGTCTGAGAATCTCACAATCCTCCTATTATCGCCCACGTTCACTTCCGGTTAGGGTGGCGTCCCTATGTTACAGTCCTCCTGATTGGATCTACTCGTAGGTTCCATATGCTACGATCATCCTGATTGGTCCTTGTGGTTATGTGTCCAATATAACAGGCATGTTGCAGCCATATACTCCAGTGGTGGGGATAGGCCACCCCTACTGGCAGCTTCCCTGTAGTGCCCTCACCACACCCAGCCCCTCCTCAGGCTGCTGGCTGCCTGGGTGAGTAGTTGGCTGCTGGGAAGGCTGCCCTCCTCCTACACTCCCCTGTGAGGCTCTCCACCTGCTATCTCCAAGCACAGGCGTCCAGCTCCATCATCCTCCAGGCTCTATGCAGCAGCAGCAACAGGGCTCCTGCAGCTCCAAGCAGAGGCTTTGTTATCCTGTATTGCCCTACAACACAGCAGATGATACTGCAAACAGTGAGATCCAAATGACAGCTGTGGAATTCCCTGAATAGCTCTTCCCCCAGGCTGCCTGCTACATGTACAACCACCCCCTTGTTGTAGCCCCTTCAGCACTGGCCGCCAGAAGCAGCAGGAGGAGCCCTACTATGAGCTGCTCGCTGCTGGTGGAGGGAGCAGCTCAGGAAGGGCCTTCCCCCTCAGCACCAGCTCTCACTCACTCACATAGCTACTCCTGCCTGCCTGACTATAACTAAGGCCCTGCTGCTCCTCTCATCACTGCCTCTACTCCTCCATCCCGGCTGCTGTTGCTGTCAATGCTACTTCTACAGCTCCAACCCAGGTCCTACCTGACTTATAATTTACCCCAATGGTGCTACTGCTACAGCCCCAACCCAGGCTCTATCTGACTTTAGATTTACCCCAATGGTGCCACTGCTACAGTCCCTACACTAGCAGCAACTCTAACAGATGTATTACTTACCCCCATCGACTGCCCCAATGCGTTTGCTAGTACCATCCCTACATCTGGTCCCTATACCTATTAAGGTACTAGTAGACCTATTATTTACCCCTGTTCTGCTAGTACTACTACTACATTTACTATTTCAATCCCTACCCCATTTCCTACTAGACATAATTTAGGTTCACCCCACTGCTACAGCTGCTACACTCCTTACCCCATGCAGCACCAGGTCCCAGTCTAGTCATTTACTCCCATCCTGCGTGTTACCCCTACTTGTAACTATGTCCCTCAAATTGCTCTGAGCAGATTGAAGCACTTCGTCACAGGGGGAGAAGGAAGCCAGGCGCCAGGCCCCTCCCTCCCCATCTCCCACCCACCCCCATCCTACAGAGCTGCTCATAGCCACTGCATCCTTTGTCTGGGTCTTAAAGAGCAGCTCACAGTAGGGAGGGGGAGTAGGGGACGCTGATTTGTGGGGGAGGGGATTTAGCACTAGGGGTGTGGGGAGGAATTTAATTTTGCTGAGGGATAAGTGTTGTAGTGTGTGGGCTGGTGTGGATGCTAACCCTTTAAGGACAGCATGCTGCCTCAAGGCGTTGTTAGCATAATGCATCAATGCAGTCCTGATTCATGAGCGACTCACTAGTAAGTACTAGTAACTTGGTGCCGTTGCATCATTCAGAATCTTAGGGAGTTTATCAACTATGTAGGGTCAACATGCATACATACAGCACTAGCCAAATACACATTGGAAAGGATATAGCACTGTACATTAAAGCACTATGCTGGCTTTGGAGGGGGAATATGTAGGTAGTACTGTAGCTGCTGTGGAATGGCATTATGTGCTGGCTGGGTAGGGTGGTGGTGGGGTGTGAATAGACTCTGGTGTGTGGGTGGGGTGGGGCAGGTATTGTGGTGCTCTATAGGACGCTAATGGTATTTGACGGTATATGGCGTGAACACTGTATTTCTGTTCATTCCATGTATGGCGGCTGGTATATATATATATATGTAGGGGTATGTAATGCATTGTGTAGTGGATGCTATTTTTACACATAGCGATTCCTGATTTAACTCTTTAATGACAATATGTCTCAGAATGGTTGATGCTCATTTGTCGGCATGATGCACAAATGCAGGAATATTTATCCCATAACCATGTGAGTGACCCACCAGTACTGCAGTGGTGCATCATGACTACCCCTAGAGAGTGCATCAACCCCAACAAAAAGGCATACTACATTCAAGCCTAGACTGTGATTCCAGGGTTAATGGCGTGTGGCCCTTTCTTATTATACACCGAACACCCATACTACCAGCACTGGGCTCTGTGTGGTGAGATATTGGGTGCCACCGGTCGTATTCACACAGTGTAAGCATAAAATAAGGCCCCCTTTCTACAAGCTCCTCTCAGGGAGAAGGGCCTCCGGGGCTGCTGCAGAGGCTGGGGCAGGGTGAGGGGAGCTGCTCCATAGTCAGCCTGCTAGGGTTACTCCTGCATACAGAGGAGGGGAGCAGCTCGGGGTGCTGCACTCTGTGGGCAATAGGAACACACACCTGCGTTACAATTATTAACAAAAGTATCCCCTCTTCCACCGATCTTAAGGACAAAATGCAATCTTTTTCCCCCCGAAAACACTAACAGTTTGCGGCAGTATAAGACCCCTATTCTGAGAAATCGTTGTTTAGATTCTTCAACTACTCATTGCTTTTCTCAAAGAATACAACGCAGATGTGTGTCAGATTTGTCTCATGAGTGCAGGCACCAGGAGGGGAGCAGCTCGGGTAATGACGAGGCTGACCTCATGTCTGCCCCTCAGCCCCCCCCCCCTCCAGGGGTATAGGGGAGGGAGGAGGCGAGGGGCGGGAGGGACTGAGAGGACTGAGAGAGTTGGAGGGAGTAAGAGGGGATTGGGTAAGAGGGCAACAGGCAGATATGGTCATACGATAGTGGATCGGGGAAACAATAGTAAAGCATAAAGGTGATGCAGGAAAGTTTGGAAGAGACTGGCTGTTATACGGTAGATATTAGCATGTGCAGAAGGTAGGGGGAGGTCGGGGAGGAGAGGGAAAGGAAAGACGAGAGGAAAGGGGGAGAGAGGTCTATTGGGCAGAACATTGAATCAACATTGAAAAATGGTTGTCAATGTTGATTCAACATTGATTCAACTTTGAACCGAATTTTGTAGCCGCTGGGAACGGGAACAACGGGATGGCAGGGGTTCGGAAGGAGGTAGGGCCACAGGAGGAGGGACAGGAGAGATCACACTATCTATTCTGACTTAGTAGCTGCGTTTGGGGTTGGTTGTGGTTTGCCAACTAAAAGGTCGCTTCACAGGGAGTTGTATGTGTGTGTGTGTGTGGGGGGGGTGTTTGTAGTAGAGACAAAGCTGCCTCAGGTTCCCCTCAGTCCTCCAGCACCCTCCAGGCTGTAGCATTAGCCCCACTCAGCCCTGGAGGACCTTTCCCTGTCCTCTCACCCCTCTCAGGGCTGCAACCCAGGTCAACCCCTCCACCCGCCCAACCCTTGTTATCTCACGTCGATAAGGGGACGGCAGAGAATCCGACTTTACAACCCGAGCTGGCCCTTAAAGGACGGCATGGTCCCTGCAGGAGTTATAGTACACACCGGGCTGTATCCAGACATCATGCCGACAAAAGGGCATTGTGCATTAAAACACTATGCTGACTTTAAAGAGCTATTCACCCCACATCGATAAGTGCGGAAGGGAGAGATTTTGGCTTTGCAGGGGAAGGAATAGGAGGATGAGGGCACGCGAGTGGGGAGGGGGTCACAACACCCCAATGCTGCCCCCCCCCTCCCCCCAGGTCGCGGTTCACCTAAAATCGATGGAGTGACAGCGTTTCATGACCCGGGCGTGGCCCCTGCAGTGGGAGGGCAGTGTGTGTAAACGTGTGTGTAGGGTGTGTGTGTGTGTAGGGGGAGGGTGAGGGGAAGATACATGGAGGGGAGTAAAGAGGCGGGGATACTGAAAGAGAGAGAGAGAGAGAGAGAGAGAGAGAGAGAGAGAGAGAGTGTGTGTGTGTGTGGCGGGGAGGGTGGGAGCTTGGTTTGGGCTGGAAGGGACGCGCACATTCCTCACCGCCGTGCACGCACGCGCGGCACACACGTGACACTATGACAACGATGACACGGCCCCCTGGTGACGGTAGCCTGAACTAGGGCAGGCATGCAGGGTCAGGCATGCAGGTTAGTGGTGGCAGCCTTAGCAGGGGAGGCAGGCTCCAGCCGTGAGCAGGTCAATCAGCTGTTCATGAGCAGTTCAATTGCTCACACGTGCTCTCCGTACCTGAGCTATCCCACTCGGCAACACTGGGGGCTTCAGGGAATCGGTGCCTTTGTATTACATGGCCTTTGTTTTCTTGTTGTCTGGTGTGGCACAGATTCACCCAGCAACAAGGCCGACATGCGCAAGGGAAGCGCTGGGTTGGATTGGGGGAGCGGGTGCACAAGGGGGTGGGGTACAATGGGGTGTCCATATGGGTAGGGGATGAGAGAGATATGGGTGTGTTTGTGGGAAGAGGAAATGAGGGTTAGCAAAAGGATGTGTTGGCCCATCACTGCATGCAATGTTGAATTCGGTAAAATGTTAAATCTTGAATATTGTTAACCCTTTAATTTCAAAGGCAGCATATTGCTATAATGCACTACGTCCGTTTGTTGTCAGTACTGTTCTTAGGCATAAGGACGACCCTACAACTACTTGCCAGGTTCTTGTTGGTGTGAATCATAATGACCTACCTATTGGTAATCTGCCTCCTCCCTACTGCCCTGTTTGCTCACCAGTATATCTCCTTATCTGCCCGCCCAATTGCCTCCCTACTTCCTTGTCTGTCTACTTCCCTATCCTGTCTGCCTCCCTGTCTACCTACCCGCCTCCCTACCTACCTCCCTCCCCACCATGCCTGTCTGCCTGCCTGCCTGTCGTCTGCATCCATCCCATCTCCCCTACATCCCTCCCAATCTCCCCTATCTGCTTCTCCGGGGTGGATGCCCCCGCCTCCCAACCATTCGCATCTTCTCTCCTATACTGCTGACACATTTCATCTCACATTTTAATTGCCATGCGGTGAGCAATATCGAGGTTAATCCATTGTTTGGCCCTTTAACTCCCCTATTCCCATAAATCTTTCCCTTTATTCCTTCACATGCTATATCATCCTGTCCCTCGCATGCTGGTCACACTTCACTATTCACAGACTGCAACAATCCAATGAGCAGTACCAAAACAAAGAGGTAAATCCATATAGCAGCAGCTAATCCATGCTGTCTGCTCCAAACAGACTCCACTACAACGTGTGCTACTAGTACAAGAAGTAGTAAGCCCTTATTATAATGGAGCAGCTCACAGAGCAGCTCAAAGAGCAGCTGACTGAGTAGCTCCCGGGGTTAGCACTGACCACGAGTAACTCCTCCTGTAGGTGGTGGGTGGTGGGCTCCTCCTGACGCTACGACGACGCCGACGCTACCGTGTCGCCGCGGGGACTGAGCGGTGGGTGCGGGCGGCGGCCGCGGCTGGGCGGAGGGAGGAGGGGGTGGGGGAGGGGAGGGGAGGGGAGGGTTGGGGAGCTTCCCGACCGGCCGCTTGGGTTGTAGGGTTCTAGTGGGAGAGGCACTATGCTGTGTTCAGATTTAAGTTGGTGGGAGTCCCATGCAACGTCCCTTGTTTGACCAAGGATTACACAGCTGGAAGGGATGAGGCCTTCCCCCGCTATGGACATTTCCGTTCAGAAGTAGCTTAACAATTTATAACTGCTAGTCCCAGTTGTTAAGTTTTGGTATGGTACATGAATGCAGCGCATGCTATAGGGAGTCGCCGCTATTGTATCCATGCAATATTTAGGCAAAAGGGCATAGTACAATATACCACTAACATGCTTTCCTTGATAAAGTTCAAAATATCCAAACAGGTCGCCCACCCAGGCACCCAGCAACCCCAGCATTAATTCTGAATGAGTTATAGTGCGACGTGACGCCATCGATTGGTGGTGACGATGTAACTGTGTAACCTAGTGGTGGTGGTGCGGGTTTGGCACATCCTGGAGCGAGAGATGGCGCCACTTCAGCTGAACACCTCTCTGGACGGATACGGCCATCTTTAACCACTAGCGGATAATGTCTGCTGATTTATGCAACTGGGTTCGTGTCTCGACTAAGAATATCTTGGGAGAATAGCTCCTCTGCAACATATTTGAAATCATCAGAGATAGATTTCTTGGTCGACGCCTGACTCAGAATGCGCTTGGTGTTGGAGTTACTGGGTGGTGGTGGTGGTGAGGCGGTGGTGGATGGGGCCTAATGCAGCCCGTGGTGCCCCAGCAGCACCCAAAAGCCCTAATAACTGTCCCCGGCCCTCAGCCCACAAGTAATCTACTACCGTCATTCTGGGTGCTGGAGGCGGAGGGCCCTGATATATACCAGGGACGGATCTATAAATAGGCTGAGGGCACTGGTGTAGCAATATGTCTAAGGGCACTGGTGTAGCAGAAATATGTGTGAGGGCACTGATGTAGCAGAAATATGTGTGAGGGCATTGGTGTATCAGTAATATGTCTAAGAGCACTAGTGTAGCAGCAATATGTCTAAGGGCACTGGTGTAGCAGCAATATGTCTAAGAGCACTGGTGTAGCAGCAATATGTCTAAGAGCACTAGTGTAGCAGCAATATGTCTAAGGGCACTGGTGTATCAGTAATATGTCTAAGGGCACTGATGTAGCAGCAATATGTCTAAGGGCACTGGTGTATCAGTAATATGTCTAAGGGCACTAGTGTACCATTATTTTTAAGGGCACTGGTGTACCAGCAATATGTCCGAGGGCACTGTTAAATGCCAAAGGGAGGATCTATAAATAGACTGAGGGCACTATAACATGCCAGGCAGACATCCTTGCTGGCGGGCTAATTGCCAGAGTTGGGTCTGGGGGTGCATGCCAGCAATGGGTTCTGTACATGCATAGTCCAGGGGCATAGCTACATACCAGTGACGTCTTTCCAGTCTAGGAAATGGTCCACATAGACTGGGGGCACAACTCGTGTTTTTAAATTACCTCCACATTATATGCTACTTATAGAAGGTAGAGGGAGGAGGCCACATGACTGGTGGCCAGAGCTCCATACTAGAAAGGTGTGGAGATGGTGACTAATGACCTGTTACCTTACTCACATAGACAATCTCAACCCAACTATAAAAAGTGTCATATCTAAAGTGTATGGGGCATGTTGAATTCTCACTCCGCAGGGCTGGATACCGATAACACTAATGCCAATGCTGGACTGACAGGGCTCCCTAATTAACGAGTACCATTAGATTGAGTGCACTGATAAAATGAAGGGATCCAAACTTGTCAAAAGGTTGTCATATAAGAAGAGTATAGGGTCTTTAAAGTGACGGTCATAAAATAAACGAGTTAAAGGTTGTCTATTTGATGAACTGTCCGGTTACCATCCCACAAGACAAGACTAGGGTCATCTAACTGACAATGTTAGCCCAGGCAGTGGCCCACTCCAAGTGACAAGTCTAAGGTCGTCAAATTGACAACCCAGAATAGTTAACCCTTTATTGGCGGCAAACTGCTTTAAATGTGCTTGAATCCCTTTGTCAGCATGATGCAGGAATGTAGCCCTGGTGAGTCTATTCGCCAAGCCTGCATTCATGCACCTTTGGAAATGAATCAACAGTTGGGCGAGTATACTTGCCAAGGCTGAATTCATGTATTATGATCACATAGAGCATAGCACCTTAAACCACTATGCACCCCTTAGAGGGTTAACCTGTGCACTATAAGCTCTACTTCACTGCAGGTGGAGCTAACTGGGTTCTGCCTAGGCATAATTGTTGTCCATGTCTGTCTATATTTCTGAGGTTTATAATAGCTAATTCATACAAACATAGAGGTATGTAGGTTAGGGGAATTCCTGTCATATCCCCAAGTCTATATTGAGAGCATTTCTACCCTTTAGTTACAGACTGCTAACACATATGTGGATGTCATACCAATGGGAGGTTCCTTGCAGCTATTGTACCATAGAAATAACCACAAAAGAGGTGTCTGTGCCCTACACATATTTGTTTTGTCTCAATTATATCAAAACATTGATTCCTTTACCTTTTCTAGCATCCCCAATAGATAAATCTCAGGATTCTCCATAACATGAATGTGTATTCCCATAAATATGATTAAAATCAACATAGAAATTATGCAATTTCACTGCCCAACTTTATACAGAATGCATGTTATACTGATGCCACCTACAGGGAAAATCCTAAATCAGACCCTGGTTGAGTCTAGGGCTGGCATGAGTCAGGTTTTGGGCTGGCACATACCAAGTGTATCTTCTATCTGACAACTACAGCTAGAGGACCCACTCTCTTGTCACTTAGAAGAGTCTGCAGACGAGTTTACTTTTTGAGTGTGGCTTGCAGCAGACTACTATATCCTATACTACTATGTAAAGCGCGTTATACTACCTCCCATCACCACCTTGTGTGACCTTTGACCTTTATACAGGATGGGGATCCTGCTTCATTAAAACCTGATAACAACCGTCAATTTTGTGATATCAAAGAGACCAGATAAGCTGATAAGATTTCGTACCCTGTGCCATACCGCCATACCCTATACTACTAAGTAACACCAAGCCCCTGCTCCCTCCCCTCGCATCCCACTAATTTATAAGCTACGGTTATCTAAAGGGTGCTAGGCTACAGAACCTGAATAACGACCAGTTTTGCAGTAGGTTCCCGTAGTGTCCATGCTAGAGTAGTGAGGACCTGTGTAAGATGGAGTAGTGGCCTGCACCGTACCCCCATATCCTATACTACTATGTGTTATAAACACACCGCTCCCCAGTCTCACCACTCACCGACACGTCCTCAGCGGCACCTTGTCTCATCCATCACACCCCGCACCCACTGCGTCTGGGTATGTCTTAACCCTTTAAGTACAGCATAGTGCTTTAATTAACATCCCCTTTGTCGTTATGAAGCATGATTGCAGTCCTGGTGAGTCTACTCTCCAGGACGACATACATACGCCACGGCGACCCGTCTTCATGATGCTTTAATAAAGCACTGGAGGGTTTACCGGCGCTATATTTAAGCACCATGACGACAAAGGGCTTTATGTATCAAAGCACTAAGTGGCCCTGAAAGGGTTAACTAAGGGCATGCACGTCCGCAGGGCAGCCACAACAGCAGCAATCTGTCTACACTAACTGAGTTACCGACACCAGTGTGTCAGTCAGCTCAGGATTGCACCACTCACCTCCACCACCCCGGACACCGCTCCTTCAGTCCGCCGCTACCTGACCCATCCATCATCTAGATGGCTATATTAGCGGGTGTACGTAGGAGCTGATCAACTATTTATCCTTTATCTACGCTCTATAGGGTACTTAAAACGTATAAGGCGTCAAGCTACGAAAGAGTACGGGTAATCACTTCTTTATCTGAGTAGTTAAATAAACTCGAAATAAGAGTAAGACATACACATGCACATTCTAATGCAACTCTATCATCTGACAGCCCTTTTTGTCTCTTCTAAACCGATAACCTTTGATATATTGGCCTGAGTCGTAAATGCTCTATATTGTTTGATAATAGTCTTTGTATTAGCTATTTCATCCTCTATATATTCGTTGTATTAACTATGTTATCCTCCATATGTATTATCTGAGTTTTAGTACTTCCCTCGGTACACCTAGATATGTTACTGTTGTGGCTGGAATGGACAATTAAACAATTAGAATCAATAACTCCGTACAGTGTTTGCACTCGTGCACGTGTAGTGTTATTTATTATTGACGCTGGAGTTTAATATTTGAATACAGGTCGATTTTCGCACGTGTCCCCACTGCTCCCCTTCCATGGCCTCAGCCCTCCCCAATGCCTATCACCCTCTTTCTCATCTCTGGTATCTATCCCTCATGCCAAACGCTCCGAATTTATCTAACTTTGACTGCTCTCTTTCACTGGTGTGTATGATTATTGATGGTTCGTATTAGTAATTTTAGCCCTGTGCAATATACGGCTTGATCATGCTTAGATATTGCTTCACAGATAAGTTTTACTCTCATTCTATATACCTCATTCCAACACCCAATACTATATACCTCATTCTACATCTCATTTCATACACTCATTATCTGTATGTATACCTTCCTTTCCACCACTGCCACCCCAACCCGTCTCTACCCTCTTGTCACCAGAAAGGTGTCTGTCTGCTGATTCTATATTCATTAGGACGCTCATGTATACATGCTCCCTAGGGTACATAATATGGTGCTCCTATCCCTGCTCATACATCTCGACCCCCCCCCCCCCCCCACACACACACTCTATTCATACACACACACCTATATCCCGGCGTCTCCTTGACCCAGTCACGTGGTATCTTGCTCTTTGTTTACAAACAACAGTCCCAGAACCCCCCGGGGCGGTTTCCGGACGCCAGCCATCACGTGACAACTGCGCATGCGCTGAGGGGATTCAAAGGGTGGCGCGCCCATTGGTGCATCACGCGTGTTATTGGGTTAAGGGTTCATTAGGGAGGAATCAGGCAGAAACCCAGACACCTCAGGACTACAGGCCCAGGACGCAGCACAGGGCACTTTTCTAGAAAAAAAGTTACCACACATATTTTCTCAGAATATGTTGTCTATATATATGGTTTACCACTTATTTAGGGTTACACAAATCAGATTATCTAATTTCCAATATTATGAATTTCATAAGGTGAATATCATTCTAATGATGTATAGAATTGGAGTTAGATCTGAAATCCGTGCAAAAGCTTCTTTAAAAGCTACCATGAGAACTCACCCGTTCTCCCCAGCTGGGTCTATAGTACTTCGATCGAGCCTTTCGAGGGGGGGGGGGGTCGCCACAATTATAGTAAATGCAAAAGCGTCTTTAAACCGTGAATGGCAAGTAATCATGTGTAATATGCATGTCAACGTGAATAAATAATTAGACTAAATGAGACAGAAAGGTTGAACAGTAGGTCATGTCTAATGTTGGGTAGAATCAAGTCAAGTCCACACACCACTGAGTACAAGCTCCGAACTGCGTCATCAGGGTACTTCATAAAAGGGTGAGAATCCATTATGAATTTATTAATAGTCTATACCATGTCGGAGACTGCATTTCATATCTACCATGGCCTATAACCAATTTATGTAGTTTCACTGCAATGAGAGAATAATTTTTGAATGAGAATTATATATCGGTTGTATTATATGCATTAAACTATATCATAAATACCTACACTCAACTCGATTTCTTGTTTCCCCACTTATGGACAAAGACATTTGCTACAGCTCAATTAAAGGTTCGTACTGTGCACAATATGACACTGCAGTTTGTAGGCTATAGATCCATTTTATAGTTCAAACCCATTTCAGGCAAATACACACGCGTACGGCTACTGGGGATCAACTCAGCACTTGGAGGATGAGAATCAGGCCCGAGAGAAACATTATATTCTAAATCCTTAACGAAGGCGAATGCATCTGTTGACAAGCTTTATTGATAGTTATGGATTGCCGTATTGCGGCAATGCTGTTCAAAGACACTCAACTTGATATTCTTATTCAAAACTCCAATTGCGCCCTGCTGGGGCCTTAAGCGTTGGCAGTAGCTTAGCGACCTGTTTGAACATATTCTATGAGGTATTAATACTGTGGCAATCGATCAATATTCTAGTAGGAGACATCTGAAAAGGTGACTGATTAATTCTACATTGATATGACAAGCACCATCAATAATGTAGAGAGGAATTTGCATTTGGCATAGAAATATAGAAAAAAGCACCTTGCCTCTACCACTGCATACACTTAACCTAGTTCATAATAGGTACGGAACACGAAGACGTCCACATTGAGGCTGACATGTATAAACCCCCTGTTGGTGTGTTTAACCCTTTGATGTCCACATAGTGCTTTAATGCTCTGCATTCGCCCGCACGTTACTATAGATCAAAGGGGTCGGCCGTGGTCAATTTCGGCCGTCCTGAGGGGGGGGACCAAAAAAATTTCGACCCCTCCCGTGGGGGGGACCTAAAAAATTTCAACCCGCCCTCGCGAAAATCCACCGACCCCCCCCCCCCCCCCGTTGTTAAAAAATGACCACTCCCTAAGGGTTTAATAACGTGTTGTACTTTGAAGATGCCACTCTTTCACCCCATATAGAAATAGTGTCGCGAATTAATACTTCATCACCCACACCCAATGCCCCACACGTGAGCAGCCACCCAGAAAGGATACCCCGATGGGGGGGACTCATCATGATGCATGATTGATCACATTTTAAAATAGAATGAAAAAAACGTTCATGAATAAAATAGGGTTTCAATAGAGATGAATATCGAATTCTCGTTACGTCCATGAATAAGGTGAACAGCCAACACTCTAAGAACAGTGTGTTACGTTTACACACTTATCAACACGCTTTTCTGCAGCCAATTTTAACACACTTTTAATACACTACATGTTACACACTCTTTGTTATAAGTGTGCTGATTTCGAATGTGTGTTGAAAATATGTGTGTATAACTCCCTATGCATGTTTCCGCAAGACACTGTTCTTAGAGTCAAGCAGGAATGATGATGCATCGAGCATCCTTTTTGCGTGGCTGTTCACACAGGTATGATTTCCAAACCCTATGTATATGTACACCAATGCAGGTATCTTCCTCTTTCATCTACCTAGATATCATCCTTAAAAAACGTCAGTGCACTACACTCAAAAAATAAACTTGTCTCCAGACTCTTCAAAGTGACGAATACATTGTCAATGGTAGACCACTCACTCCAGTATCAGACGATCCAAAGGACTTGAAACCTCTAACCCCAAATGACTTACTTCAGCTAGGTGTAAGACTTAGAGCATCCCCAGGAACCTTCCGAAAGGAAGATATGTATGGTCGTAGATGGAGGCATGTACAGTACTTGGCAGACCAGTTCTGGAAAAGGTGGGTAAAAGAGTATCTCCCTACATTGCAGCTAAGACAGAAATGGTTAGAAACAAAGAGAAATGTCCAAACAAATGATGTGGTGTTGGTTATGGATGAAAATCTGCCTAGAAATAGTTGGCCACTTGGTCATGTTGTCAAAACGTTCCCAGGTAAAGATGGCCTAGTGCGGTCAGTAGAGGTCAAAACTGCTACAAATGTACTCGTGAGACCTATTGACAAACTTTGTTTGCTTGAATCTGTCACATCAGATGCATAATCTTGTCGTGTTTGTACGTAAAGGATATCCAAGATGATGTCATATTGTACACAGAGATGTTATTACTATGCATATTGTATTGTACCTAAATAGTAAAGAACATACACAGATATTGTTGTTCCATGAAAGGTTGTATGTTATCATCATTTATGTTTGAACTATGTTCTCTTGTTCACTGTATGCACTATAGATAGTATTGTGTATGTCATTGTCATGTCACTCATACAAGTGTAAAGTTTGAAATATTTATATTGATATTATGAAGAACTAAGGAATGTTTGTAAATGTTCACTTCTATGGTTCACATTTAAGGGGCCGGGAATGTAGTGTATGTGTTGCAATCCAGTGAGGGTATTGCGTCATCTCTTTATATGGTGCTGACCTCACCCTTCTAGAGTGTTCCAGACTATGTTGCAATCAGGTAGAGGTATTGCGAAATCTCTTTCCATATGATGCTGACATCAGCCTCCTAGTGTGTACTATGTATGTTTCATCACCCAGGGTTATTGCATCTTACTTATTCCTCTGAAGCTGACCTCAGCCTGTTGGAGTCTGACATCAGCATGTCTGTGGCCTATAAAAGGCAGTGCTGTGGAGGTGGTGAAATCAGTAGCTACAAGACCACCATGGGGAGCAGACCTGTGTCAGAGTGCTCCAGGAATACCCCACCTGTATACATTGGACTATATTGAACTTGCTGAAGCTGGACTTTGTACCTGAGGACTATAGGAGACAATATTCTTTGTACAGTTAAAGTTGGAGTTATACACAGTTCCATTTACATTCACCAAAGGACTTCAACACTTTAAGACATTATAAGGAGTGTATGGACTGTATGTGTGCTACTGTGTCAAACCATAGGAAATAAGTATCTACCCAAGAGATCTCCTGTGGCTATTCTATGTGATTGCAGGACATTCATCAACTCTGTAAGAGTACCCATGCACCTGTAACTGCTCTCATGTGGAAAAGGTAATAAACAGTAGCAAGTCAACTTCTGTCACAATACTTTGTCTCAATCATTGGCTTTGGCCACTATAGTCATAAAATAAACGAGTCAAAAACTTGTCGAAGTGACAAGGAAGCGGGTCCTCTAGCTGGAGATAGAAGACCCACTTGGTATGTGCCAGCCCAAAACCTGACATTTGCCAGCTCCAGATTCTATTTGTGGGATGGTAACCTGATACGTTAGACAACTTTTGACTCGTTTATTTTATGACAGTCAGTTCGACGAGTCTGGAGACGAGTTTACTTTTTCAGTGTAGTCTCCATTCTCACCCTACCCATTACCCAGTAGCCCCTTTCCCACGACCTTACATCAAACATTCACATATATACCCCGAACCAGCTGGTACCCCCTTTCCACCGAGTGGAGCTCTGTTCTACTCTCCTGCTCCAGGTCACGTGCACGTGCCCGAATGCACTCCTTGGACGAGCTACATAGAGCTATTGCTGTGGTAATATAATATTATGGTTCTCTATATATTTCCTTTTAGTTGTCCTATCTAAATATTCACTGTAATCTTATGCAAATAGTCTACCCATTCCAATATAGAATATGTCATGTATTGTCGAATCCAATTAAGGCTCCCCAACTCACTCCCCGCCTGAACCATGATAAAAAGGCGGCCTTTCTAACACTGGGGCCTGTTTTCAGGGCAGCTGTAATGTTGCTACCAGATGGCACCGTTTTTTAAACGTTGGATGAGGGGTAGCAGCGCCACATCGCAGTTATCTATTTTTAATATGTTTTTTATTTGCTATAAATTTCATTTTCCTAATGGCAGGCTATCATCACATACACCTGCATGCTACCATGCAGTGACACTGTGAGAGATGGTGTCGTGATAATTTATTCAGACACCTATACCCGCTTCTCTAGTATGTGGAGCATGCACCAGTCCCCGTGTTTACATCATGTATTAAAAAGTAGGCGCTTGAAATTATTGATGATGTGATGGGCGAGTAGCATGCTATGGTGGGGGGGGGTGGGTGTGTAAGATGGGGGTGTAGAGTAGGGGTGTAGAGTGGGGTAATGAGGGAGAGCTATAATTATAGCGGTGAGTCTTTTTATCCATAGAGACAGAGAGAGGCCCAGCAGCTTTTTAATTGAGTGGAGGGATGTTAAAATGTGAACCATGAACAGTTGTATACAGCTATATAATGACCGTCCATTTTATAGTACATGTAGTAAGGCAAATACTATTAGACATTGCCTTATAATGTTACATGAGATATAATTATCTGATACTTTGCCAAGCTCCATAGCAAATAGTCAGTAACATATAAAGTTCTAAAATATGATATAGGCTTACTATGTGTACCCATTGTAATCAGCGTCCATTTGGACATTAATTAAAGATGTGATCGATTACTATTCATAAAATTCAAAGGCATGCCACTAATGCACTATGATATATGTTTCTTTCATTAATCAACATCGATCAATTTTATTCTTGATAAGCCAATCGATATCAAAGAAAGTCAATAATTGAAATAAATCTGGCGGCCCTATTCCCGGGGACAATTAACGTTAGC
Organism: Harmothoe impar; assembly: GCA_947462335.1. Classification (NCBI taxonomy): domain Eukaryota; kingdom Metazoa; phylum Annelida; class Polychaeta; order Phyllodocida; family Polynoidae; genus Harmothoe; species Harmothoe impar. Next base: position 22,337,936 of record OX381710.1, on the reverse strand, counting down.
CCTTTTAGGGCCACCTAGTGCTTTAATATACTATGCCGTTTCGGCATCATGATGCATATATAGTTGCAGCCCTAGGTGAATAGATTTTCAGTGCTGCATTCAACCATCATGTAGACCCAAAAGGGCTGATACTCTCCTGGCGGGTAGGTATGATGCAAAGACGCAGTGCCGGCGAGTTACTCACCTGCTCTGCGCTAGTGAATCATGACAGGAAAGGTTGCACGATGTCGTCCTTGAAGGGTTAATTGTTGATACTATCTGACAGCTGAGAGGGAACAACCCCAGGTAAACCATGTGATATCAATATCTCATGTAACAGCGTGATAAATCAGCTCCATCAGTTAATGTAATAATCCCCTACCAATGTGCACCACAGGCCATTCCTACTGAAGTAGCACCTGCTTAACGTAATTTGGCAATTACTAGGTGCTACATCAGTGGTATCATCAGGTAGGGACTCAGGTCAAGGGCATGAGGGTGTCTGAATGGAACATAACAATCTATGTTTTTTTTGTGAAGAAGATATTCCAAGATTGGCTCCTATGTGTGAATTACTAGGCTCTAAGTGTAGATAATGTGGTGAATTGCTGCAGAATAAAATTAGTTTATTTTAATATCTGGTTGAATATCAAACATTGGATAAGAATGCCCAAGCCATGCTTCTGCTTTAGACGTATATGATAAAATCTGATCCCAACTTTAATAGCCACATTAGTACATATATCTTTCTCAGACAGCTGCATCTATTTTATTCGATGTATCATAATACAAAATGTCGTTTCTGGAATATCAAAGCTTCTAGTAAGGGGATGCTCCCTCTACAAAATATAGTAGGATGTCATCCCTATAGGCTATACTACGTTATATGCTAACACGAGGAGGGACCCCGTCTACTGTACACAGAGATAAAACACCCCTTTGTCGCAGACTCTATGTGTCTCTACACATTCACGTACACCACCTACTGGAATGTGCTGACACTACAGAAATAGACAGCAGAGACTGAGGGAATCACGGAGGGTTGCGTGTTGCTGTATTACAGATGTAGAAGTAATACTATGTCCCCCCGAGGACACTCACAGAGCGCTGCAGGCCGCTGCTTACAGATACAAATAACTCTGTCTACATTGCTTTTTGCAATTCTAAATTTAAACATACATTATACTAAGCCAGTAGCTTTTATGCATGACATTGTATGTGCTCTAAATAAGCCTACATTAAATACGATGCCCCCTGCCCTTTTCCCCATCGTATTTCATCTGATATTCTTGCATACATGGAACTTGTACTGCTCTATATCAAGGGGGATCTTGTGCTGGCCTAGAATGTCATCTTCATGGACCACAAAACTGTCCCTGATTACATGTATCATTTATGAGGCTCTTCAAAAAAATTTGATTCAATAATTCAATAAAAATAACCTATCAGTAGACAATATCTTAAATTCCTTACCATTACCTATGAGTTGACAGTCAAGGGGTTAACATCTGTAACATGCCCACAGCAGTGTAGCCTGAGCAGCTGAGACAGCCCCACGCTATGTCATGACCAGGGGTGATTAGACCTTACCCTGTACTACACACAGGCAGCCCACACAGAGACATGGCGCAGGTCACCAGTGTACGGCGGCACAGGATGCTGTAAGACAGCCTCAACAGACTGCTGTCATTATGTATATTGTAGGTACACATGCAGCGACATTGCCCTACGTGGGGGCATGAGGATACCTCTTTCTGGCAAACTTCTTGAACAACCATTTCATTACAGAAAATCCAATTCTTTAAAAGAAAAGTTCCTTTAAATGTGGCCAGCTAAGCAGATAGGACTATCCACAAGGGACTTGTATTTTTCATACGTCTGTTTTTAAATATACAGCAGTCCAACATTATAGCACTCCAATGCACTATATGGATATATATCTAAAACTGGACATCGACATCCATGTAACAGAATCCTTCTAACAGAAAGCTATATTTAGTAGAAGTAGAAATCCATGAATATCTATAATGAAGGAGAACACCATGTTCATGCCTATGAATATGTCTGTGTGTATGTTCACTTCAAAATTCAAGATTGCAACCATTCATTGAATGCCACCATGCTTTTAATGTAATCTCGAATTGCAGTTGCAGTAATTTGATACTAATAAAAAAAAATCTATTCTATTTTTTTTTCATGAACAGTTGGCATCCCATAAATTCAAGATGGCTATCACTCATTGAATGTCCCGATGCTTGAAATGCAATCTTGACTTGTAGTTGCATTAATTTGATCAAAAAAACAAATCCTATTTGACTTTTCCTTCATTCAACCCATTCAAGATGGCTACCATTTACTAAATGCCACAATGCTTTCAGTGCAATGAAGAATTGTAGTTGCATTAATTTGATATCTATTATAAGAAAATGTCTATTTGATACCTTTTTCAAACACAGTTGGCACCCCATAGGTTTAGGATGGCCACCATTCATTGAATGCCACAATGCTTTAAATGCAATCTTGAAATGTAGTTGCATTAATTTTACACTGTTAAAAAAATCCAATTTAGTTTTTTTTTTCATGAAGAGTTGGCACCCCATAGGTTCAAGATGGCCACCAGTCATTGAATGCCATAATGCTTAAATGCAATCTTGAATTGCAGTTGAATTAATTTGATTCTAAAAAAATAACTTTCTTTTTTTTCTTTCATGAACAGTTGGCACCCCATACATTCAAGGTGGTTACCAGTCACTGCATGCCACAATGCTTTAAGTGCAATCACAAATTGATACTAATAAAAAATCTAATTCTATTCTTTTCTTTAAATTCATGAACAGTTGGCACCCCATATATTTAAGATGACTACCATTCATTGAATGCCCCGATGCTTGAAATGCAATCTCGAATTGTAGTTGCACCAATTTAATGCTAATAAAAAACTAATTCTTATCGATTTTTCTTTCATGAATAGTTGGCACCCCATAAGGTGGCTACCATTCATATTAATGCAAATATAATGCTTTAAGTGCTATCACGAATTGAAGTGACATTAATCTGATACTAAAAAAAAAAAAAAAATTCTATTTGATTTTTCTTTCATGAACAGTTGGCACCCCATAAATTGAAAATGCACCCAGCAAGCAGGTCAACAGCTATATACGGACAAGTGTACCTCCCCTGCCTGTTCTCCTTCAATGCAGAGTGAAGAGGGTGGGAGGGGGTGACCATCAACAGTGCATAAACACTTTGATTGGATGACAATGCAGTTTTTATATTACAACCCTAAATTTGTGCAACGAAAATCATCAAGAAATACTAAGTATTTTTTCCAAAGAATAGCTTTTCTAGAATGGCTCGATACTCAGAAATCCTACTGCGAATTAAAAAAAGTCAAATTCTGGTTCTAAACACCTGAAAAGTGAGAAATGCTGGCGTTCACGGTTTATGTAGGAAATGTACTAAAAACACCAAAAATATGCAACAAAACCCTAATTTTCTCAAAAACTGTTCAGTAGGATTTTTTCTAACTGAGGTTCCAGTGTTTTCTACCCTCATATTACACATTGGCATAGAGAATATATTTGCACCTAGTCAGGATTTTGCCCTAGAAGCAATCTGTGAGGCAAAAAACAGCCAAAATGAGCCACTGGTCTGAAGTATAAAACTGGGCATCGATCACTATAGAGCTACAAAGAGAGAGAATCGATGTCCAGTAATTAAAGAAATAATCTCAGACGTCCTGTCTACCGTGACTTACAAACACATATTATAAATAATATATTATGCATATTCCAGATTCAATGCAGCAGCTTCATTATAGGGACCTTTCATATTCATAAACTGGACGTAAACTTGCTAAATACATACATATTCATCAGTGAGTATTTTTTACGATAAAGCATACATAATTAATCCGACCTGGGATGCTGTAAATTCCCACAGCTGTTAAGCAGTGCAGTCTACAATTTACCCAGGAGTCTAGTCATACACTACACAGGTGTAGCACCACAATTGGGCGCCTCATCTAACGATTATTACCAGAATGAAAACACAGCTTGTTTGAGTTTCATTGATGTAATTGCCCATCCATCAGAACATCCAATGCCATGTTCTATATTTGGTAACAGCTTCCGTCCACTAGGTAATTGATCCACCTTTTATGTCCTGTGAGCGAGGGAAGACGGTGCAATAAAGAGTAAAATGGTCCTGTAATGTCACTGTGTATGCCCCATCACCCATTGATGACTAGATCACAATGTTTATTCCCACAATGAGATGAACCCTAGTACCATGCTATAGTACCTCTATGACCAGTAGAACTGAGAGCAGCTTATTTTCATAGAAATTTATTTAACCATGGTCTAGAAAGTAATGAACCTTACTGCATTACCTGTTGTAGACCATGTAAAACATGTTTACACTAATTCAGGCTACCCGGCCATAGAGGTGCGGTGGTCATAGACGTGTGTTGGTCATAGAGGTGTGCCGGTCATAGAGTTTCAACTTGTACTGATTTGGTTATACAGATCCTACTATGAAACTAAAGGTATATCCCTACCATCTTATCCAATTGAGTACTTAAATCCACACACTGAAAACCCAGAGCAATGAGCCTAGTCATTATGACGACCTAGGTAGTCATAATGAATAATGGCAGATGGAGTGGAGAATGGTGTATGAATATAGTCTCTAATTAGTTTACTTCTTAATGAGAGACATCCTTATCACATATTTGGCGTAGTCTTGATTGAACTAAGTAGCATTACTTGTAATAATAAGTTGCCAATGGGTGAGAACGATGGCCCCAAAGATATAGGGACCACTCTGCTCCCTGTCACCAGTGTATATCTCACGACAGATATAGTTATGCAAATATTAAAACCAGGTGGCAGTAGTGTGCCATAAGTAGCAAGTGAGGAATAGAATTATGTACCATAGGGTAGTCATTGGGACAACCTAGGACTTGAGAGTTGTGATTACTGATGACTTTAGGTCTTCAAATGGACAATACCTAAATTAACAACCTTAAGGTAGTCATTCTGACTACCTAATTATTGTGACTACCTAAGGTCGTCATTATGACAACTTTGGTCTGAATGGCTCAGATGGGTAGTCACAATGACGACCTAAGGTGGTCACTTTGACTACCTTAAGTTGTCAGTTTTGGTATTGTCAAAATGACGACCCTAAGGTTTTCAGTGCAGCACTACTTTTAGGTGCATAACCTGGGGCATGGAACATTGAGTATAACTACTGTACACTTTCTCAAACTGTCAGTGAAGACGAACCACTGTATTTATCACTGTGGTGTTTCTAGTTTCTAACTAATATCATCAGAACTTGGCAAGCTTGATACATGAATTGTATGTATCAAAGCAGAGGGGGCCAGTACACTGTGCACTCACCCAGTCCATGTTCCCACTATAAAGAGATAACGTTGCTGCCAAGCCATGCAAAAACCACCGCAATATCTGTTCCAAATACAACAATTTATATTAGACTCTTTTATGTATTATCAGCCACGTCCTTTACGCAGGCTCTAGCTGCTGATAAAACACCATTCATAAACTAGTTTGGGGAAAATGTTGTATTTGGGACTGGTATGGTATTGTGTATATATATATATATTAGCAAGCAGATACAGTATTCTGGGGCATGACCTCATCGGGGTAACCAGAGTGGTGCAACTCCCTCCCATAGGGCAGCGCCCCCTGGCTCTATTATACTGCATGCAACGTGCTGAATCCTGTCAGTGGTAGTGTCAGTGTATAACACCTGCAAGCTGTGGTCACACAGCCCTGGAGTAGGCGGCTGGAGGAGGCGATGCTTATAAGTGTACGTAGTAACAGCCACAACAGTGTCCAGAGGCAGGAGGCAGGAGGCAGGAGGCAGGAGGCAGGAGGCAGGAGGCAGGAGGCAGGAGGCAGGAGGCAGGAGGCAGGAGGCAGGAGGCAGGAGGCAGGAGGCAGGAGGCAGGAGGCAGGAGGCAGGAGGCAGGAGGCAGGAGGCAGGAGGCAGGAGGCAGGAGGCAGGAGGCAGGAGGCAGGAGGAGGACACACATTAGACACTGCTACCATATAGCCACATACCTTTGACAGACGGGCACTTATGTGAACACCAGTACTGTACAATGTAAGTCTACACTCTATAACATTCTTTGGGAATCAGGCTTAGTTCATACAGACAGACTGACTACCACTGACCACTGCTGCATTCTAGTACACAGTGTATGACTGCAGATAAGCCAGAGTGCTAACACTGTCAATACACATGAGTGACTGGTGTAGGATTGGAATTTCTAGCCTAGGTGTACGTGATAAGGCTCGGTGGTGAATGATGTAGAGTCATTAAACCTAAAGGTTATTCTAATCCTGGAGCCCCTTTGTAATATCACTTTGGGTGAAACTTTAATACTCTCTCAATGGGTTATCCATGCTGTCTACGCTCAGGTGCTGTATTTGTCTCATGTTGATTTGTTGATATAAACAGAGACCACCTGGCTGTGGTAGGGCAGACAGTGAGTTGTACAGTGTGTTGTGCAATCCGGCCATGGAAGCAGTGCCAGCAGTAACTCGGTCACTCTGACCTATATATACAACGGTATGCCCACCACACTGCCAGAACTATATACTAGTAAGTGGGAGTTAAACCTTCCAGACCCCATTACTGAAAATATTGGCGACAGTCAAGGCTGATAACGAGTCGCAGACGGGTGTGTTGAGCCGTCCGGCGGTGGTTTAACTAACTTATGCCACACGAGTGGTGAGTGCTTTCTCACCTTTTGTACGTCATATGCACTCATGCAGTTTATTTTGTTTTTCCAGCCAAGTGTGGTATAAATAGGCATAGAATGCGCTGGGCAACGTTTTTCTTTATGCTGGATGTCTTCAGATTCGGCACCATGTGCAATTTTCTGCTCGAATTTTGCCATTCTGTTTCCTTTTTCCGGATGAGAAAGACATGGGGTTCACAGATCAGAGTGCTTAAGCTTCCTCACAAATGCCTGAAAAGAAATTCCACTTCATGTGACGAACAAATGGCTTAGAAACAAATGGCCAGCAGCCCTAAATTGGCTTAATGTTTTAAATGCTGCAGGCAGCTGCTGTCTCTTGTATACAATTCCTAGATCTATTCTGCTCGTTCAGGACAATCATTCAACGGCATAATCAGATATTATTTCACCTTCAGCAGCACGTGTTCAAGCGCAATGACTAGTATCTCTTGAGTAAGAGTGATCTTCAATGCATATCAATTATGTTTAGCCAGCCCCGACTTGCTAGGTAAACCACCAGAGCAACGTTTTGTTCCCCAGAAGAACATCTATCTATTCAGTTCATTTATTCAATATCTTTCAGACACTCTGCTGGGAAGCTATCTATTTTACTCACCACATGCCACAAGGATAGCAAAGCACTCAGGTCAGTATTGATCTAGATATGGAAAATTGATATGATCTGGAGATTTCACTAAAAATGGCCGAGTGCAATACTTCACTACTAACATTTACAGGAAGGAATGGTAAAACCTCAACTGTAGATGTGTCTGACTGGCAGAAAGGCCCTGAGGGTCTTGAGCAGCGATCACACATTATATATGCCATAATCTGGAACAAGAATGTTAAACATCTTGAGGACATAATTAAAGCTGGATGGGATCTGAATGAGGTAATTGAAATACCAGATAATGCTCGCGGAGAAGCCTGGCACTTTCTATGGCCAAAGGAAACTGGGTTTAAAATGTTAAAATCCACAGCGCTTCTAGAGGCAGTCAAGAATTGGATAGATGGTGTAGCAATACTTCTCAAAGCTGGCGCTGACCTTAGTGTAACTCCAATTGAATTGGCACATCAAAAGCCACTATTACATACAATAGATTTACCTTGCTCTGTGGGTTTGAGCAAGACACAACCAGTCCTTATGGCTGAGTACCTGGATCTATTTTATCAGTATGGAGCAGATATAGAAGTAACACATGGAGCCTTGGGGGCTTGTCTGGATTATGCAGCTCTAGAATATGGCTCTTGTTATAGCATCAGATGGTTATTGCGACATGGGGCTGATATAGTTTTCTTACAAATAAACTACTTCAAGAAACACCTGATACCATCATATCGTTTTGTGTACTCTACAAATCTATGTCAGTTCATAAAACATGCATCAATTAATGATGCACCAATGCTGCTACTCTGGGCTGGAATGAGAGTGTCGCCCCAGATCCAGCTTCAACTTTTTGAGATAAAAAGATCAATTGAGGATTTCTTGAGGCATGCCCCACATGATGGACCTGATAAGTACCTCACCCAGATAGAGAAACTGTGGGAAATAATTCAGCAAGACTATGATAAAACATTTCCAGATAAAAGACGCTATTGCAAAACCTGCATCAATCCTGAAAGAAGAGCACAGCAAATGGGTGACTTGCACGAATTTAGTGATCAATCTATCAACATCTACCCAGAGATTGAGTGTGTTGAAAACCTTGAAGACCCATGGCAATACAGTTTGTGCATGGTCCAAAAGACTTTAGACTTCCTGAGCCAGCCACACACACTGAAGTGGTGGTGCCGCTGCTGGATTCGAGAGGACCTAGTGTCACTCTCCCCATGTGTAGTCAAGTTACTACCCATTCCCTCAAAAATAAAGTGCTACCTCCTCTGCCATGAACTTTGAAAATATTTCATTAAGTATCAGCTCTTCCAACTGTGCAGAGGAGAGTGAATCTCTGGGTCAAGAGGCGAGTATAGTTTTGAGTATAGTGAATTGGAATTAATCTATGAAATTATATATTAACAGCAAACAAGTGGCTCTACACTAGTATTGTGGTACATCATGTATACTTTGTGATGAATATAATAATCTTTTAAGTTCAATACACTTATAGCACTGGGAGCACAATGGAGAAAAGAAGATGATTTGGTAGTATTGCCTGTTATGAATGAGTCAATAGGTAATAGACTACACTTCATTACAATGAATCAAAAGCACATCTTACCTACCTCATGTAACACCTTCTTTTTAAAATCAATCATAAGCCTTACAACAACATAACATGAACCTGGAGTTATGTGATGAGACGAGTTCAAGTCAGTTGATAAGACATATGTATTATACTGTGATGGATCTTTCAGCATGAGTATATCTACCATTCATAATTCATATGATATGAGTCAAATACAACTACAATTAAACTTAGTCACAACAAAATCCTTGTGACCAGGATCCCTTGTGATGTCATTAGTAATCTACAAAGCTGCTATATCTTTGTTCAAATATCCCACAATAAAATAACTCCTCTTTTAAATTCAATTTCAGACTTTGGATCCTTGTTACCCAAATTATACTCATATGGGCCAGTTCAGACCTTGAACAAAGCGGCGCTTTAGCACTACAATGTCCTCAACCTGCCGATGTTGCTGCGATTCACATATAGCACGAGTCTAAGCTGGCCTCAGGTCCATCCTAATGAGAGGTTGTTAATGCTGCAAACATCTCTCAGAAGAAGATAAAGTAGATACAAATAAACATGACAAACTCTGGAAATGTATATCAATAGTAGAGGAGAGATCAGTTGGATCCATATCAACATGCCATAGGAACAGGAGTTGGTATAAGAAATAAATAATTAGAAATGGCAGAATTCGATACTTCGCAACTAACATTTACAGGAGTGAACGGTAAATCCTCAACTGTAGATGTGTGTTACTGGCAGGAGGGACCTGAGGGTCTTGAGAAGAGATCACAAATAATATATGCCATCATCCAGAACAAGAGTGTTAAACACCTTGAGGACATCATAAAAGCTGGATGGAATGTGAATGAGGTACTTGATATACCAAATAATGAACACAGAGAAGTCTGGAAGCAAAGGACCAGACGTAAAATGTGTAAATCCACAGCACTTCTAGAGGCAGTCAAAAATTGGATAGATGGAGTAGAAATACTTCTCAAAGCTGGTGCTGACTGCAATGTAACTCCAATAGAATTGGCACATAAGAAACCCCTATTATATAGTATAGTATTACCTTGCTCTGTGGATTTCATCAGGAGACAACCCGTTTTCGTGCATGAGTATTTGGATCTATTTTATCAGTATGGAGCAGATCTAGAGATGAATTATGGAGATCTGGGCACTTGTCTGGAATACGCTGCTCAAGAATATGGCTCTTGTAATAGCATTAGATGGTTATTGCGACATGGGGCTGATACAAATTTCTTCCAAATGAACTACTTCAAAAAACACCTCATACCATGGTACCGTTTTCTTCATAACATGTACTATAGAAGTATGAACCTGTACATTAAAAATGCTTCAATCAATGATGCCCCAATGGTGCTACTCTGGGCAGGAATGAGGGTATCCACTCGGATTCACCATCAACTGATTGAAATAGAAAGATCAATCCAGAGTTTCTGGACACATGCTTCCCATGATGAACCTGATGACTATTTAACTCAGGTAGAAAAACTGTGGGAGGTAATTGAAGAGGACTATAACAAAAATCTTGTGCTTAATAGATACCATCGCAAAATTCGCATCACTCCTGAAAGCAGAACACAACAAATGGCTGATTTGCAGGAATTTAGTGATAAATCCCTCAACACCTACCCAGAGAATGAACCTTTTGAAAACCACGCAGACCCATGGAAATACAGTTTGTACATGATCCAAAAGACACTAGACTTCCTAAAAGAGCCCCAGACACTGCAATGGTGGTGCCGCAGCTGTATCCGTGAGAACCTGGTGTCACTCTCTCCATGTGTCGTAAGAAAACTTCTTGCACCACCAAGGCTGAAGCGCTACCTCCTCTGTCATGAGCTTTAAAGAAATTTTCTTAAACAGGGTAGAGAGAAGCTCTGTAACAAATTTTAAGTACAGTTTTGATTGAGTACACATGAATTGTAGTGAAAATACCTGAAATACATGAAACTATATTCTATTCAAACTTGCTATATGCTAGTATTGTGCTTTGTTATATTGTGTAGGCTTTGAGATAAATGTCTTATTATGAACTAAATCAATGAACCTTTATGAGTTGCAAGACGATGGAAAGGGGAAGATGATTTGAAAAAGAATTGCCCATGATAAAATGATGTGATGGATTTTTTCATAAGAATCATATATTTATCGTTCACTATTTGCATGATATGCTAAAACCAAGAGTTTACTGTGTAACTTATGCTTTCATCTACACCAATTGATCCTTTGTATTCTAATGTGACCAGTGGCCTCATGGAAATAATTTATAAGGCTGTGGTACCTTAAAGTACTGGCAGTAGGTCAAATATCTAAATCTACATCTAGTATTCGTTCAAATATATTTTCAGACACGAAGGACGGCAGCCATGGGTGAAACGTCAACACGTCCTCGTTAAAAAGGCAACACCGAATTTACTCGGCGTTTCACCCAACAAGGACTAATTCCTATAAAACTGCCCCGGTCCCTCATACATGTCCCAAACCAACTTTATCTATAAACAATGTACCGTTCATAGAGTTATGCACAAATAAATAAAAGACTAGGCCTAATAAACTGCCATTGGGGTTTATTGTCTTTTATAAAAATATATACATAGTAGCACTATAGAAATATTTTTTCCCGTCAAATCCACCTGATGATGACGCCATAAGGGTCGAAACTACAAAGTGGGGCCTAGCACTGGAGGTGCTAGGCCCAATAAATCATACTAAGGGATACACCCTTAAAAATTATGATTAAATACCCAACTCCACCTAAATGCTACTAGGCCATAGGCCTACTCACCCAAAAAATACTTATGTAAAGAGAAACAGTCGGTACCCTAATTATAGTTATGGGGCCTAGCAGCTCCTAGACTATGAATAGTACAATACACACCACAAAACTAGGCCCCACTAAAGTATAGTGCCAGTGTCTAGCAAACTGCACTTGTGTGAGCACAGTGTCAGTATGAATTGGTCAGAGCCTGACCACAGTGTGACCAGCTGACCACATGAGTAACCAATGGGAGCAAGGGTGGCAAATTTGATGCATAATTAAGTCCAGCTGGGATATGTCAGCAGGGCCTAGGGCACTTTGTAGTTGTGGTCCGTAGGGAAGCAACCTCCTCGTGAAACAACATTTTCAGACACTGGCAGAACACGTAGATATGCTGTTGTAGTATGAATCACATTACTAGTAGGAGAAAATCATTTCAACCATCCTTCCCAGCAGCACACTTGTATTGGACAATCCAGCCATTGTGCAATTGAACCAGGAGGCTCTTAGGAACAACACACATCTATCAGAAGAGGATAGATTTGATATCAAGGTAATATGATAAACTCTGTGAATTAGTATTTATGGAAGAGAAGACATTAGTTTGAACACGAGTTGATCATCATTAACAAGCAAATAAGCAATGGCAGATTGCAATATTTCACTACTTACCATTACAGGAGTGGATGGTTACACTTCAACTGTAAATGTGTCTGACTGGCAGAATGGCCCAGAGGGTCTTGAGAAGAGATCACAAATCATATATACCATCATCCAGAACAAGAGTATTACATACCTTGAGGACATCCTGAGAGCTGAATGGGATGTGAATGAGGTATTTGCAATACCTTTTTATACACACCCTTCTGCCTGGAAGGTTAAGCAGAGGCTCGACCTTAAAAGGTTAGAATCTACAGCACTTCTTGAGGCAGTAAAGAGTTGGAAAGATGGAGTAGAAATACTTCTCAAAGCTGGTGCTGATTGTAATCTAACCCCAACTACATTGTCACCTCTGCAACAGGCACTTTCTATATATCTTCCTTCATCAGATCAAAATGATATTGTTAAACTCCTCTTAGAATATGGTGCAGATGCCAACAAAAAAACAAGTTATTCAGACTTTCCCTTGACACTAGCATGGGGACATTTAACAACTGTGGAACATCTGTTGCGGAGTGGAGCTGACCTAAACTGGAAAACGAGGTCACATGAACCTGTGTGGATGAAATTCGTGTCCACTGTTCTAGGTTCAGATGTGCCTGCTATACAAAATAGGAAACATGTTCTACTATTCAAAATGCTTCTAAACTTCGGGGCTGATATCAATTGGAATAGGGCACATAAGAAACCACTATTACATCAACTTATGTTACCTTGCTCTGTGGATGTAACAAAAACACAACCAGTCCTCTTGTCTGAATACTTGGATCTATTTTACCAGAATGGAGGAGACTTAGAGATAAAGTATGGAGCCCTTGGCACCTGTCTGCAATATGCAGCTCTAGAATGTCGCTCTAGTGATAGCATCAGGTGGTTATTGAGACATGGGGCTGAGACAAATGCCTTACAAATGAACTACTTTAAGAAACACCTCATACCATGGCATCAATACAATTACTTGAGAAGTAAACGTCTGTACATTAAACATGCATCAATCAATGATGCCCCAATGGTGCTGTTATGGGCAGGAATGAGGGTATCCCCTCCGATGCATCTTCAACTTGTTGAGATAGAAAGATCAATCCAGGGTTTTTCAAGCCATGTTTCCCATAATGAGCCTTATGACTACCTCACTCAGATAGAGAAACTATGGGAAATAATTCAGCAGGACTATGACAAAAATGTTGCACATAAAACAGGCCATCCCAAAATCAGAATTAATCCTGAGAGAAGGGCACAGCAAATGGCTGACTTACAGGGATTTAGTGATCAATCTATCAACATCTACCCAGAGATTGAGTGTGCTCAAAATCCTGAAGACCCATGGCAACACAGTTTGTACATGATCCAAAAGACTCTAGACTTCCTGAGCCAGCCACACACACTGCAGTGGTGGTGCCGCTGCTGGATTCGAGAGGACCTGGTGTCACTCTCCCCATGTGTAGTCAAGTTACTACCCATTCCAGCAAAAATGAAGTGCTGCCTCCTCTGCCATGAACTTTGAATATATTTCCTTAATTTTTACCTCTTTTGAATGAACAGACATGACTGATGCCCTATGGCAAGAGAGTAATCCAGTTCTGATCCAGTATAAATGAAGTGTTATTAATTATTATTATCTGATATACATGTTTACCTATTCACATCAAACTTGCACTACAATGTGGTATATATATTTCTTAATGTGTGTGCTGTGAGAAATATCTCATAATGAGCTAGTTCAAATAAATCTGTATCATCCTGAGAAGTAAATGGTTAGGTAATATTGTCTGTAATAAATGAGCCAATAAATAATAGACAACAACTTCCAATTACTATAAACCTTTAGGTACCTCACTTATCATCTATGTTCACGAATTACAAGCTTTACAACAACATGAAATGTCAATGTGGAGTTAAGTCATGGCTATAACTTACTGAAATAGGAGATATGTATACTGTATGATCGCATGACAGAATTAGCTTTTTTTTGCAAACGTTTCCTATTCTCTTTTCAGGCACAAACATATTCAACAATATTGGATTTCCTTTCCCAATATTGTTTAATAACCACAAAAATCCAGAACTCTATCTATAACTACCAAAGCCCTATTGTGACTTAAACTCAATGAACCAGAGCATTTAATTTTGAATGCCAATAGATACCTCAAAGATGGCAGGGGATTCATTGTTAACTGTCAAGTGGAACTTTCAGACAACAACATCCATCGATGTGTGTGAATGGCAAGATGGCCCAGACTCTCTGCATAAGAGGTCAGACATTATACATGCCATCATTCACAACCAGAGTGTTCAGCACTTAGAAGACATTTTAAGACATGGTGCGGACATCAACGAGGTACTAGAAATAGGCACTTATTATAGAAACAGATTAGAAAGGTATCAATCTTCAGCACTTATAGAAGCCATCAAGACTTGGAAGGAGGGAGTAGAAATCCTGCTCAAAGCTGGTGCTGACTGTAACCTGCGTCCAACTGACTTTTCTCCTTTGGAGCAAGTGCTCGCCATACATAATACATCATTTAATAATGATAAGGAAGATATTTTCAGACCTCTATTAGAATATGGGGCAGATCCAAAAATTCAATCAGATACTGAGCCAGAGAACAGTCCTTTAAGCCTGGCTCAGAGGTGCAGTGGCTTTCAAATTCACCATACTAACAGAAATATTTTAGCATTAGCTATCCAAAAAAGATTTAGTGTAGAGACAGTGGAGCTTCTTTTGCAGAAACTACTGAATCCTCATTCTAAAACTAAGGAGGAAGGTGCCATGTCAAAGAGCAGTTACCTTGCTAATATACTACATATAGTTTTTTCTAACTCTCCAACCAACACTGGGCTTTTTGAAATGCTTCTTGAATATGGAGCCGATATCAATGCCCTTCAAGAGAAGCAACCATTGTTACACAAAATGATGTTGCCCGAGACCCTGGAACGGGGAGTAATCAAAATCCCGTCTCTGCTTAAGCACCTGGACCTGTCTTATCAATATGGGGTAGATTTAGAATTAACGTATCGAATGTCAGGAACTGCCCTGGAGTATACAGTCAATGGTGGTAGTGACAGTAATAACATTAGATGGTTGTTAAGGCATGGCTCAGATTCAACCTCTATGCGAATGAACTTCCTTAAGGGTAAAATACCATTTGTTATCATGTATAGGGGTCCAATTAGTTCACACATCATAATGAATGAAACTCCGTTGTTGCTGCTAAAGGCTGGAATGAGAGTTTCACCACGAGTACAGTTCCAAGTATGTAGTGAGATTAGAAGAAAAATTCAGGCTTTTAACAAAGAGGCCAATGATAAGAGATCTACAAACTTCAACATTGAGATAATTTCTATTCTGAATAAAGTCCAAACGACTGATGAGGTGCATGCTTTTCATGAAAGGACCCGAACAAAAACTACCACACCATCCCTTGAGAGAATGCAACAAATGTCTTGTTTGCAAGAGTTCAGTGATGAATCCCTCAGCACCTACCCAGAGGATGAACTGATGGAAAATTCTGAAGCCTGTCGACAATATTCAATGAAGATGCTACACATGGTACAAGACTTCCTTAGTCAGCCTCACACACTACAGTGGTGGTGCCGCTGCTGTATCCGTGAGAGTCTTGTATCACTTCACCCTTCTGTGGTGAAGACCCTCCCTGTGCCAGCTCAACTAAAGCGCTACATCGTTTGTCATGAACTTTGAGGAATCTATGGTGAATACAGATGAATTGATTGTACACTTTATCTCATTATCACTGGTATAGAATTAATTATAGATTCTCTGTCATGCGCTTCTTTCCTATGTACTTTCTAAGGCAGCCCTGAGTATTGCAGTATGTTTGTTTCGGGGCTCACCACTGTATCTCTGAAGATGACATTGCTGTCCTTATGTGTGGTGAAATTCCTTACCATTCCATTAAAGATGAACCTTATACACTCTGTTAAAAATCATGTGCCATCTGGTGGTTTGATAGGAACTGTTTAAAACTCAGTCTAGAAGTACTCCTTGAAGCTTATAGGGTATTCAAATCATATAACAACCAAAGATTTTCATGTTGAAAATAGTATCATTATGAGGTGATTATGTCTAGAACCTAATGTTGAATAACGATAATAATAGGCCATATAGCTAGGTTCTAGAGGTATTACCCTTGCTCTTAGGCAGAAGGGAATACCAGTCCTCATGGTCACATTATGTCTGTTTTGCAATCATAATAAATGCTTTCCAGACAATAATCGAGCAGACAATTCCAAAGAACCTAATCAAAATCCCCATCTCCCCTGGGGATAGAGTACAGCAGATGTCTGACCTGCAGGAGTTCAGTGATGAATCCCTCTGTGTCTACCCGGAGGATGCGCCTGTTGAGAATCAGAAGGATCAGTGGCAGTACAGTTTGAACATGGTCAGGAGGATGCTGGACTTGCTGAGTCAGCCTCACACACTACAGTGGTGGTGTCGCAGCTGTGTACGGGAGAGTCTTGTGTCATTTACCTTGTGTGCCTGTGCTGCTGAAATGCTATATTATGGAGTTGTTTTAGTCTAAATGGTTAGCATAATGCACCAATGCAGTCCCAGCAGGTTATCACCTGCACTGTGATGGTGGTTTGTTATTATAAAATGAACATGACACCTTTAGTGTTAAAACCCAGCAAAAATCACTAATAGTACACTGACATTGGATGGGTTTAGTTGTCTAGCAACGACAGGCTTATCTTCTCTTATATCATGAGCTGGTGACCATAACGTTGATGAGGGAAATATCAACAGACTTACATTATAGACTATGGTGATAGTTATTATAGTAAAATACATTGCAATAAGGAAAATGCTAAAAGAATTGTATATAGACTACACTGATAATTGATTACATAATGGTATATTTGTCTGTGAAACAGGAAATAAAGTGAAATATATCCAACAAATAATAGTTGTGTCAATGCTTTAATGCACTGTTGTCCAGATTTCACTTAATCAATTTGATATTCATTATTTGACAACCATCCTCTTGTTAAATCAATATTTGGACAACTGCTGAACTAAAAAGCCTTAGCTGAAGACACGGAGGTGTTTCTTTTTCTTTTAAGATATACAGATCCACTCTGCACTTTTACATGATGAAACGCTGAGATATTATATATGATTTATGATGAACTTTCCCATTAACTATTAGAGCTGTAGGTTTTTTGACAAAGATTTTAAATCACCGTTAAACTTTTGAATTTCAGAGGGTATGCTGGATTTTTGACTAGGACTTCCAGTGTGTGAGGAAAGATATACCATGACCCCTACACCATGATGGAATATATAAAGAAGACAATCAGTTAAATCAGCTAAATAACACAAGCAGTATTGACAATGACAGCATCGAATAGCACTCTCTTGAAAGTAAAGTGGTCATCCTGGAAAATTGACATTGTTGATGCATCAGACTGGCAGGAAGGCCGAGACTCAGATGCATTTAGTAAACGCTCCGACATCATACATGCGATCATTCACAACCACAGCACTGAACTCCTGCAAGATATTCTCAAACGTGGATGGGATGTTAATGAAATACTAGATATGCCTGATTTTGGTGGACACTCAAAGTTTCCTGGTACAGCATTAACCGAGGCAGTCAAACATTGGACAGAAGGCGTAGCTTTAATTCTGAGTGCTGGTGCTGACTGTAACCTCATACCAGACTCTCTATCTCCCTTGTCTCAGGTACTTTCAAGGAGCGTACCATCAAAGGATGCAAATGAAATAATCAGACAATTACTAAAGTGTGGTGGCAACCCAAACGTCCAATGCGAAATCTTAGAACATCCATTGATATTAGCCATCGAGAATGGTTTTGGTTTAGAGGTAGTGGAACTATTGTTACAGCATGGAGCTAATCCAAATATGCCAAGTAGGACAAATCCAGAGCTGAGGATCACTCCTCTCACGAGTGTGATGGATTCACTAATTCCTAAAATTACCAAGAAACGGCCTGACCATGATGCAGTTGACTATGATGATGATGATGATGATGATAATGATGATTGCACAACTGATGCAATCGCTTCACACACTGCACTATTTAAATCTCTCTTGGAGCACGGAGCATATATTAATTGGCATGTCCCAGGGACTCAACCATTATTGCACAAAATGGTAATAGCTGAATGTGCTTATGTCTTTTATGCTGAGACAAAACCAGTCTTCTTTCCAGGCCTGCTGAGCCTGTTTTACCAGTATGGGGGTGATGTAAACAGCCGGTATGACGTGGTCTATCACTATGGAAATGATGTTAACAGCAGGTATATTACCAGTGCCTTGGACAATGCAGTGAGTGAGGGTGGTCACAGTAGTACTATCAGGTGGCTACTCAGACATGGAGCTGACACATCATCCTTACAATTCTATCATCTAAAGAAACATTTTATACCCTTTACTGTCTGTCCACAACTACCATTAGAACAACTACAGATGAATCAGGTGAGAAGTGCCTATAGACAGCCATATGTTCCCCGTTTATCAATGAATGAGACCCCTTTGGTTTTACTTCAGGCTGGTATAAGGGTATCTCATCAGGTTAGGATGATTCTAGGAGAGATCAAAAGAGATATATTGGCTTTCCGTAATAAGGCTAGCAACACCAATGCTGACAGGTGTCTGAATCAGATAGAGACACTATGGCTTAAAATAGGATTGGTCGAGAAGGGGCCGAATGATGGTATATATTCACAACAGCTTGATCATATTGAAGTTTTATACCATGCGGCTCAAAGGCATCCTCCTCATCACCATCTGGCTCAAATAAACCACACATGGTTTGAAATCCAGCGGGCAGCTTTACAGAACCTAATCAAAATCCCCATCTCCCCTGGGGATAGAGTACAGCAGATGTCTGACCTGCAGGAGTTCAGTGATGAATCCCTCTGTGTCTACCCAGAGGATGCGCCTGTTGAGAATCAGAAGGATCAGTGGCAGTACAGTTTGAACATGGTCAGGAGGATGCTGGACTTGCTGAGTCAGCCTCACACACTACAGTGGTGGTGTCGCTGCTGTGTACGGGAGTGTCTTGTGTCGCTTTCACCAAGTGTGGTGAAGACACTTTCTATGCCTGCACGGCTGAAACGTTACATTCTGTGTCATGACATCTGATTAAGGAGAAATTAACCTCTGAGGACAGTATAGTGAGACAATGTCATATTGATACGTTAATGTGGCACCAGTGAGTAATGCAGCACCAGTGAACAAATGAACATGAAGCCTACAGTTTCAAACCTCAGCAAGGTATCACTCACAGCTTGACTGGTCCACTTTCATTAGATTTAGCAATCTACCCATGATATTTTTATGTTCTCTGAATTATGAACTGGTGACCATAACGGGGATGAAGGGAGAATTACATATAGAATGTCTGATCATGAATTATTCAACAATATACTGTGATAAGGGAAGTATAAAAATAAATCATATATAGACTGCACTTATAATCAATTACATCATGATATATTTGTCTGTGAATCATCAGCATGAAATAAAGTGATATAATGTAGTCAAATGCAAATTGTGTCAATGTTTAAATGCAATGTTAACTAGTACATCAAGATCCCACTCATCCAGTTTGATATGCATTATTTAGCATTTTAGCATCTTATCAAATGTATATTTAAACAGCTGCTAACATTTAAATCCATTAGGTAACTGCCGTTAGACTGGTTGATTTTATACCCCTCGAAATGTAGTTGGTTATGTTATAATATTATATATACATAAAAAAATGGCTGGACCTTCAAACCTATGTTTACTGTGTGCTGTGGTCACAGGTGAGATCTCAGGAGAACTAAATGAGGCGCCCTAAGAGGTGGTGGAGTAATTAGCTACAGTGTCTTGGCTGAGCAGACACTGAGGGGTAGCCGAACCACTAGTACTTGTACAGTTCTAATAATTCACACATTATTATAACCAACATTAATTTTTTTGAATTTCAGAAAGTAGCCTGGATGTTGCACCAAGACTTGCAGTGAGGGAGAAAAGATATTCCAAAACCCCTTCCCCATGGTCGATGATGTATAATGATGACAATCGGAAAAGGATCTGATTACAACTCTCATAGCAGTAGTCTATGAATTACATACAGTATCTGACTGCACTACCATTGAATATGTCATCATCAGGTAGTGCTCTCTTGAAAGTGATGTGGAAATCCTGGAAAATTGACATTGTTGATGCATCAGACTGGCAGGAAGGCACAGACCCAAACGCAGTTTCTAAACGCTCTAACATTATGCATGCCATCATTCACAACCACAGCACTGAACTCCTGCAAGAGATTCTCAAACATGGATGGGATGTTAATGAAATACTGGAAATGCCTGATTTTAATACCAGGGACGGACATTCTAATTATCCTGGTACAGCATTAACCCAGGCAGTTAAACATTGGACAGAGGGTGTAGGGATACTTCTCAGTGCTGGTGCTGACTGTAACCTCATACCAGACTCTCTCACCCCCTTGTCTCAGATACTTTCAAGGGGTGTCCCATCAACAGATACAAATGAGTCAATCAGACAATTACTAGAGTGTGGTGCTAACCCAAATGTCCAATGTGAAACCTCTAAGCACCCTTTGATATTAGCCATTGAGAATGGTTTTGGTCCAAAGGTAGTTGACCTACTGTTACAGCATGGAGCTAATCCAAATATGCAGAGCAGGACAGACCCAGTGCTGACGATCACTCCTCTTATTAGTGTGATGGATTCCTTTATTCCTCAAATAACCAATATAAGGCCCGAGCATGTTGTACATGACACTGATGATGAGGATGAAGATGATGATGATAATGATGATGCTGATGATGATGATTATGATTACGGAACAGACATAATCAAGTCACACATTTCGATCTTTGAATCACTTTTAGAGCATGGAGCAGATATTAATTTGAATGTCAAAGGGAAACAGCCGTTATTACACCAAATGGTAATAGCTGAATGTGCTTATGTATTCTATGCTGAAACCAAACCAGTCTTCTTCCCAGGCCTGTTGGACCTGTTTTACCAGTATGGAGGTGATGTAGATAGCAGGTGGGGTGTCAGTGCCTTGGAGCATGCAGCGAGTGAGGGTGGCCACAGTAGCACCATCAGGTGGTTCCTCAGACATGGCGCGAACACATCATCTCTACAATTCTACATTCTCAAGAAACATTTTCTACCATTTATTGGCGGTCCACAACTCAAGATGGGTCCTATGACAGGTGTTTATAACCAGTCATATATCTGTCGTTTATCAATAAATGAAACCCCTCTGATTCTACTTCAGGCTGGTATGAGGGTGTCTCATCAGGTTAGGATGATTCTCGGAGAGATTGAGAGAGAGATATCGGCTTTCAGCAATAAAGCTAGCAACACCAAACCTGATAGGGCTCTGCTTCAGACAGAAGTGCTCTGGCAGAGAATAGGGAGAGTCGAAAAGAAGCAGATCAATGGTACATATGCACATCAGCTTGATACAATTGACGTTTTGTACCATCAGGCTCATTGCCACCTGCCTCAAATAAGTGCTATGTGTACTAAAATCCAGCAGACATGTTCACAGAACCTAATCAAAATCCCCATCTCCCCTGGGGATAGAGTACAGCAGATGTCTGACCTGCAGGAGTTCAGTGATGAATCCCTCTGTGTCTACCCAGAGGATGCGCCTGTTGAGAATCAGAAGGATCAGTGGCAGTATAGTTTGAACATGGTCAGGAGGATGCTGGACTTGCTGAGTCAGCCTCACACACTACAGTGGTGGTGTCGCTGCTGTATACGAGAGAGTCTCGTGTCACTTTCACCAAGTGTGGTGAAGACACTTTCTGTGCCTGCTCCGTTGAAGTGCTACATTCTATGCCATGACGTCTGAACCAGGAGAAGTGTTTACACTGAGAGGACAACACAATGATTTATTATTATACTATTTAGTAATTATGATACATGAATGCAGCAGCAGTATGTAACTTGCTGATTCTCCATATATATATATATATATATATATATATATATATATATATATATATATATATATATATATATATGCATCATGCCAGCATACTGACTCTATAAATTATGAGTCGGTTCACTCTGAAGGGTTGCCCAGCAGGTTAATCAC
Organism: Harmothoe impar; assembly: GCA_947462335.1. NCBI lineage: Eukaryota > Metazoa > Annelida > Polychaeta > Phyllodocida > Polynoidae > Harmothoe > Harmothoe impar. Next base: position 22,315,442 of record OX381710.1, on the reverse strand, counting down.
CAGCACTACTGCTGGTTTCATGGAGTGTTGCAGTGTTAAACCTCAGAAGGATATCCCTTACAGCTTTACTGGTTAAATTATATTGATAATCTAATCTTCTTTAAATATTCATGAACTGTTTACAATGACGGTGAATTGGGAGATATTAAAGGTATTACCCGGTACATATATACAACACTGATTATTGATTACATAATAGTATATTTACTGTTTATCAATGTCCTGAAATAAAGTGAAATACTGTAATCAAATGCCAATTGTGTCAATGTTAATATACAATGTTGACCAATACATCTCACCCATCCGATTTGATATTCATTATCTAATATCCATCTTTCTATTATACAAATATTTTATCAGCTGCTAAACTTAAGACCCTCAGGTAATTTGCAGCTTGTTGGCCTCATTGTACATGCCAATGGTAAACAGCATCTGATCCGTTTTACATCTCTTCATGGTAATGGGTCATGTCACACTATCACCTCATAAAAGATGATAAAGTGTAATGGGCCTCTCAGTATTTAGTTACAAATGATGTACTCCTGCACTCCAGACTCATCATTACATCCTAAAACTCTGGACTCAAGTGTTTGGTCCCATGGCATAGCAAAGCATTTTCCGATAAGCGAACAACTGGAAATAGAACTGTATAAAACCATAACAAACCCACCCCCTCCCACCCTTCTATAGGTGCGAAGCCAATTTATCGATCCATAGGATCCAGGGTCAGGTTCTTGGATGGGCAGGTAAGGGGGATGGAGGAGGGGGGAGGCTTGGGTGCCGCCCAGTAGGCCAGTGTGTGAAAAAGAGAGAGGGGGAGTATTCACTACCTCACCCTTATATCTAAGTTGTTATTAACAAATATCATTTAATATGTTCCACTCTCTAAAGCCTCTATCAGAACGTCCACCTGTGTAACATTACTCCCTGATGGTACCCGCTGCACCTGTAATGGTATGGATGAATCCTTAACCCTTTAATGGCGACAGACTACCTTAATGCACTAGAGTCTTTTGTCATGCATGAATGCAGCACTGGAGAGGGCTTCACCAGGGCTGCATGTATAATGACACCCCATGGGGTTGATACACTCTTGATTGGTAGGCATAGGTTACTCGCTGCGTTTGTGCACCATGACATCCAATGAACATAAAGCATTGTGGTATCAAGCCGTCCATAAAGGATTAGACCCATGACCACACCTGTTAGATACTATATATACACACCTGTGTCTGTACCTATAGTATCAGACTTACCTGGGTCTGACTTGCTGCCATGCATGCATGTTACACCAACCATAGTGATGCCTACCTCCCCAATCCCACCCTCCTCTACCCTCCTGAGTCACTGCTGAGTCCCCCCTCCTCCTGGCGAGCTTCAACACCTGTAGCCCCACCCTCACACCCCTGTACCTTAAACAGTAGTTAACGAGGTACTCACGCCTCAGCGGACGCGGCGCTCCGGGGGGTCCTGGAGGTATACATGTAGGAGCTACATGTAGGGGCAGGGTGTAGGTCCTCCTGGGTGGAGCCTGGAGACTGACAGGAGCGCTGTGCTGGTGCTGGTAGTGTACAGGTACTGGAGTGGTAGGTGGGAGGGGGGGGGGAGTCTGGGTCTGGGGGGAGCTGCTGTTGCCTGCTTCACTAGGCAGCATGCATGCCATCTACAAACTCACCAGTCATGTGTCAGGTCACTACCCTGCTGCCATGTCAAGGTATTGGTAGCACCAGCGCCATCTTGTGTACTGGTGCATTTCATACAAGATCAACCTCTATCGTGGGATGACAGACCCATGGGATAACATCACCTCAGCGGGGAACACCTACAGTATGACTATAGGGGTTTTAAGAAGGTATCTAGGAGGCACGTGGGGCGCGCTATTTGTCACATCTACACCATTGTATGTGTGCTCGGTGTGCCTAAAGCGTGCGCCTACTGAACCCCCCTCAAGTACCAGGACCCTGTCCTAAGTGTGGTACCAGATACGACTGTGTGCGTGTGCACCCACTACCCAGTGTGTATGGATGTTTCTGTGGTGTGTTTTTTCATCCAGGTATTTTCAGCTTCAGTTCAGGTGGCACTGAAGGTTGTGGGTGTGTGCATGTGTGTGGGAGTGGGAGGGGGTGCAGGGGTGAGGGGTGAGGGGGTTGATCAAAGAGTGACAGCTGTTATTAGTAGTAGGGAGGTGAGGGGGGAGAATAAATAGAGGAGTTTGTGTATTATACTATTAGCTGATAAAATTGCAGAATAGAAAGGGGATGGCGTGCAGGCAATGAAGCTAGGTTGACAATAGATAGCTGGGTTACAGCATATCCATATTTATACCCGTATATATAGTCAGAGGAGCATATAAAGTGGTATATAATGTGTAAGGCAGCTATAGGGACCAACAATAAGTAGCATTTATGGAAGGACAGAGAAAGTGTATTACAAATGGAGAGGCAACAATTTAGAAAAAGAAAGAAAAAGGGACAATAAAGAGATCTTACAAGTGAAGAGAATTCAGGGATAAATTACAAGGTAGGGGTGGCATAAAGCAGACAGGGGTGGGTGTACACCCCCAGCCCCCCGCCCACCTGTACCCCCCCCCCCACCACCACCTGTAGCAGTAGAGGCACTGGAGGAACCCCCCTCATCCATTACCTGACCGGGAGGTGGCAGCACGGCCATGATTACCTGCCCCTTCAGGTCCGCCTCTAATAACCCTCCTTCTCACTGCTCCATGGCACAGCACTACACTCTAATAAAAGTCTGTTACGTATACATGCTTTTTTTTACAGCCAATCTTAACACACCTCTTTTTGTAACACGCTACAGACTTTTGCTAAATGTGTGTTTATCTCAAGCCTGGTGAAAGTGAGTTGAATGAAAAGGGTGTTACCCTTTAAATGCATGTTCCCGCAACACACACTTTTTAGAGTGTTTCCTCAATCCCACCTCCTTCAACTACAACCCCGTCCCACTTCCCCAACCCCATCCGCCAACCCCTCATCCACACCATTGGGTTTGAGCTATGCTAGAATGCCCCATAAGATCACATGGATTGCATGTATAGCTATACACTAACTGTGATAGGGGAATGGTTGGAAGTATATCAAAGGAGAACGTGGAGGAACTGGTGTCGGGAAAGGCGAAGGAAGGAAAAGCTACAGCAGAAGAACGTTGGCACGAAATGGCGAGAGGTAATAGCTAAATACGAGCAGCAAATAAGGAATAAAATAATGAACAAAACAAAAACAAGAGGAATCAATTCAAGGTATAACTATGGGAGGATGTTTTATTGAAGTAGATGAAAAAGGTAGAAGAATTAGCCTTTACATAATGTCGGAGCTGGCAGAAGGAAGCATAACAAACGGTTGTACCCTGCCCCCTTCCCATAACAGATCAATAGCTGCTGATAGCCTGACCTAGATAAGGGTGGGTAGGTCTGAGCAGGTGCTCCCTTTGAAGTCAGCTTAGTGTTTGTCTGTGCAGGTAAAGGCTTCAGGTATCAATAATCGATAATACCACTCTCTAAGCCAGAGCGTCCTCCCTCGCGACTTCTCTATGCCAGGCTACCCTATGTGTCGGGGTTGGGGGGGGGAGAGTCATGGACTATTTTCCCACCTCCTCACATTCACCCCTAACCCATGGATTCCACAAACATTTCAGATTGAAATTCCATGACTTTCCCTGACCAAATACTTTCATTTCCCTTGTCAGAAAATAATTGTAACACACACTTGGTGCAATATTTCTGATGTGACCAATAGGGCTGGCGCAGAGATACAAAGGACTGATCAAAACACATAACTGGCCTATTCTTGCTTGAAGAGTGCATCCACAAGGAGGAGGAAGGTGAGGGAGGAGGCAGGAGGAGATGGTGATGTGTGTTGGCAGGTGTGTCTACCTGAATAATTAACACTGTGTAAATAGTAGAGAAGCGGGTTCTGGTGGAAGATGTGGGTTCTGTTTGGGTAAGAAGGTAGGGGATGCCGTGTGAGAGGCGGGAGTGGGGTAAAGATGGGTGAACACTATATGGATTAGTTATGTATAATACAAGCTGGTATGACCGAGAAATAAGGGCATGTTTTCAGTCAAATTTAAAAAACTTGGTAAGCAGGGAGGAGGACATTTTATCTTAATATGTTTCTCTTTATCATGTTGATGACAAGAGGTGTGAGGTGTTTTATAGGGTAGAACACAGGAGCTACCAGTTGGTCAATGCCATTGATGTAGTATCATGTTTACATGCCCTCCCCAAGGTCGGTGCATTAAGATGAGAATAGAGGGGTAGCTCACCCCCGTACATCAAATAACCCATACTCCGCCTCTGTGCTGAGACCAGAAGTAGTGTAGGCAAAGGCGCCTCTTCCACGGGCGACTTTCTGGTGCAGGCAACAACTAGCGCTAGCTGAGGGAGCTAAAAGGTGTGGCATGAAATATGCCCTATAAATTAAGGGATGAATCATACCATACGATGGAGGGGGATGCTGGTCAACCACAACAACTATTTTAACTTGGATAAATCTAATAGGTTTGTTCAACTTCAACGCCACGTTTACTCATGCAGGACGTAGGGAAGAGGCAAGGTAGCACGTATCTGTGTTCAATAGCTCACGGAATCTATACCATCCCCTCCCTACATCCATTATGGCACAAGGATAATTTTATCTTTATAAAGAAACGATCCTGAAGCCTATACTACTCATAAAGCCAAAGATCCAGAGGCACTCCACCCTACCTCAGGCCTACCCCCACCGGGCCTAGGGCCCATCTCCAACATCCAATACTGCACCTATCGTGCCGTGATGTGGGGATGTCCCTACTGTCTCTGTGCCGGGATCAATATGTAGGGGGAGGACGGGGCCTCCAATTAGCATAGGGTAATGTAGGGGTTAAGGGGCTGGTGACCTGTGACCCCTGGTTATCCCGTCCCGACACATGTCAAGGTGCCCGGCTGATGTGCATGTAGGAGCGCCACATACCGCACCTACTGTAACCCTGTAAGGACAGCAGGGTGATTTATAGCCTTTTTGATGATACATGAGTGCGAGCTACTCGCCAAGGCTGCATCAAGCCAAGTCGGGAAGGGCCGGCCCCAGTATAGTGACGGTGAATTACTCAGTGAATTAGCGCTGCATTGGTGCACCGTGACGACAAATAAAAATGAAATCTTAAGGCATCATGGTGTCTTGAAAGGAATAGCTTCCTTTCCTCTCATTGATAACGCACGTCCACACTGGAACTCGTTCCTTCTCTTCTTCCTTCCCGTCACTGCTGCTCCTGTTTCATTTCCGTGCACCCCCCTCCCCTCACCTATTGCTTTCCGTCTGACCATCAATTTATTTGATATGCCTTCCTACCCATCGGTTGATTGCATCCTCATGTGACCTTTATAAGTTGGATTTAATATCTGAGATGGGCCTCGGTTTCTATTTAAGATCGATATTCTGTACATACTTTCTTTCTTGTACACTCTTATCATTTGATTTCGGTTTGATGCTCATGTTTCTTTCTGAGAATACATGTATATTCACACGCCCACCCCCTCCCATATCGCGGTGATTTCTTAGCTAAAGTAGAATACCGAATATATGGAACAACAATCGTCATGTTCTATCCTAGATCTATTTTATCTAACTGGAGTAGTTCCTCTATTCCATACCAACAGTGATCACCATCCACCAGGTGCCCTCCTAGATAACCCATGCTCTAACTGCATGACCAGCAACTCCCTGGGTGCAGAAATCAGCCTAATGTTGGGCAGTCTGGGCCGGGTGGGGAGGTCACAGCGTCTAGTCTGATCGGCCGCTGATAAGATTGGGCTGTGACGGTCAAAAGGCTAATGTTACTTGGGAGGAGCTTGGGGGAGCGTCGTGCCAAAGACCAGGCAATGGTCAGAAAGCTGATATGACCAAAAGGGGATGTGTCAGGTAAACCGAGCCTAACACCACATAGGCGGCGCTAACTATCCTTTTACGTTATTCAGGGATTTCCCATGTCTACTCTGCAATCTCTGGATGTTGTCTGTTGACTTTAAAATATCCCATCTTTGGTCTTTTTTTTCTTTTCAAATAATGTACATATAAGTATATCTTATCAATAGCTGACTTTTTAGAATATTACTTCATATTACTACAGAAGTTGCTCCTATGTCATGTGATGCTTGGTACAACATTTCCTCGTGAAAGGGGAATATGTTAAGATATCTCTTCTATGGTAGGATCATAGCAAAATGACTATATTTCAGAAACTGTACTTTATTCATAAGCAATATATTGATGGACTTTGAAGGATGCATTCTTGAGACTGTTTAGACTGGCATGGTACCGACTGACCTGAGGCCACACTATGTAGTAATCAGTAGGGGGCAGAGGGTGGGGGGTGGGGTGGGGAGGAGGGATCGGTCAGAGGGGGGTTTGCTTCCATAGGCGGTGCGGGGATGAGGTGCTGGCAGAGGAGGGAAAGGGGGAGGGGGTTAGGGGGATGGAAGGAGGGAGGGAGGGAGGGGCAAGGAGGGAGGAGGGGCAGGGAGGGAGGAGACAGGAGGGGTTATGGTTATTATTGAGGAGGGGGTAACATGGCCTCAAGGTATTGGCTGACCTGTTCTAGCACTGTGAGTATAACATGATGCTTCACGGTCCAATATTCAATACATTTTACACCACGATAACCAATACAGCGCCGGTGGATAACTCACCAGCGCTTAATTGGTGCAAGGATGCCGACCATTTGGGCGTGTATCAACTCTGTCAGTTTGACATGAAGCATAAATGCAGTAAGCTATTCACCAGTGCTGCATTAATCCATATCTGACCAAATGGCAGAGTGCCATATTAAAGCACTATGCTGCCCCTTAAGGGTTAGGAAGATAACATGGCCTTCAGGTATTGACAGACCTGCTGGATGGGAGGGGAAGGGCTGTGGATAACGATGGAGGGGTTAATATAATTATGTGGGCTTTATTGGAATTCCTGTCAGCGATGAGAAACAAGGGGACAAATTCAAGGATTTTACGGCAAAGCCGTAGTGGCTTTGGGTTTTATAGGATTGTTATGAACTACAGGTGAGAAAACGAGGGGGCATAGATTTATAATTTTTGGTGTTTCTGGGGTTCTTATGCAATTCACATATGGCATAACAATAGAATCCAATATGTGCCAATGGAATCAAATAGGTACCAATGCACCTCCATTGATGCCTATGCAAATACCATCTTGGCAGCCATCTTGAAAACTACCTGGATCAAAAATCGGAGCCTACAAATGGATTCTACACCCCAGAAAACCCTATTATACATGTGTAATACAAGGAAATCGGACAATCTTGAGTTTTTGGTGGCCATCTTGGCAGCCATCTTGGAGATTTCTCGGATTGAAAATCTGAGCCTGAAAATGGATTCTACATCCTAGAAACCCCTACTATCCATGCATCACACAAGGAAATCAGACAATCTTGAGTTTTTGGTGGCCATCTTGGCAGCCATCTTGGAAATTTCTCGGATTGAAAATCTGAGCCTGAAAATGGATTCTATATCCCAGAAAACCCTACTATCCATGTATCACACATGGAAATCAGACAACCTTGAGTTTTTGGTAGCCATCTTGGCAGCCATCTTGGAAATTTCCCGGATTGAAAATCTGAGCCTGAAAATGGATTCTACATCCTAGAAACCCCTACTATCCATGTATCACACAAGGAAATCAGACAATCTTGAGTTTTTGGTGGCCATCTTGGCAGCCATCTTGGAAATTTCTCGGATTGAAAATCTGAGCCTGAAAATGGATTCTATATCCCAGAAAACCCTACTATCCATGTATCACACATGGAAATCAGACAACCTTGAGTTTTTGGTAGCCATCTTGGCAGCCATCTTGGAAATTTCCCGGATTGAAATTGTGAGCCTGAAAATGGATTCTATATCCCAGAAAACCCTATTATCCATGTATCACACAAGGAAATCAGACAATCTTGAGTTTTCGGCAGCCATCTTGGCAGTTAGAGGGAGGAGGAGGGGGCAGAAGGAGGGAAAGCAGAGGGAGGAGAAGGTAACAGGAAGGAGGAAAATGGGGTAGAGGGAGGGGGGAGGAGGGGAAAAGTGGGGTAATAGGAGGGGGCAGAGGGAGGAGGAGGTAACAGGAAGGAGGAAAATGGGGTAGAGTGGGGGGAGGGGTAGATGGGGTAGTAGGAGGGGGCATAGGAAGGAGGAGAGGGAAGAGGGAGGAGGAGAGGGCAGAGAAAGGAGGGAGGAGGAGGAGAGGGCAGAGGCAGGAGGAGGAGAGGGCAGATGCAGGAGGAGGAGGAGAGGGCACAGGGAGGCACAGGGAGGAGGAGGGGGGCACAAGGAGGACTTGTGATGGCCTAACTTTAAAGACTGTAAAATAATATTTCAGGGTTGGTGCATGTGTGTGTGGGGTGGGGGAGGGGTAATTATGTTGGACTTCACAGTTTGCCTTTGGGCGGGCTTGAGTGATTTCAAGAGCCACCCTGGACCCACTCAACTTCTAGTATAGGTCCTGTATGTGCATGGTATGGGAATTGGCATTGACATTGACAGCTTGGCTTGACATAGGAGTCAATAGTTATTAGGCTGGTACCTATCCTTGCCATTGACAGCCACATTAGAGAACTCAAAATATGGCTGTTCACAAGATGTCTAGGCCTTACAACAAGATACATTGGTTCTACATGTAGTAACTGAAAACAAGATCTAGGATAAATTAGTCTTGCACATGCCTACAAGGACACATGGGGATACCAGTCCTAAGCAAGGTTTAAGGGCCAGCTAGGGCTATATCTAACAATGAACAAGGGGGCCTATGCTAGTCTTTTCTTGTCGAAAAGCTTACACTCTGGTCAGTGGTGTAAATGGCTTTGGGGACAAGGTCCCAAAGCCAATAACATGCCCGTGGTTTGGGTAGTGTTGCCGCTGGCGTTGTCTTCTATGTATTAGAAATATGCACTTATAATATTTCTGCTGTGATGTATGTTAAGAGGCTCATGACGGCATATCCCTTGCTTGTGAGGAGGCAGGTTGTGAAGAGGGAAATAGTTAAACATCACACTCGGGGTCTATACCATCTACTCTATGTACCTATATTGCACTGTAAAAAGTTGGTTGCCATTTTCCTAGGTGTATAGTAGATTCTACTGTAGGTGTGTAGTTTATTGTAGGTGAAGAGTAGAATCTACAATAGATTCTACTGTAAATCCATTCTACAGTAGATTCTACTGTAAATCTACTGTAGTGTAAATCTACAGTAGATTCTACTGTGTACCTACACTAACTATTTACAGTGTGGGACTTTATCTTACTAATGCTAGACCCAGCAGAAGGGAAAGTGGTTTAATATTGGTGGGACGATGTGCCCCCTGGCTCTATTCTGCCAGCCCCAGAAATACAGGCACTAACAGAGGCATTCTCAGATCGTCATCATACCAATGGTTGTATCCCTATCAGGCCTCCACCATTCACCGAATCTCTCCTTAATCTCCTTACAATGATACTGTCTGGGGGGTCTGTCTGGCGGTTTTTACTGATGACTCAGCAGAAATGAGATCCCCATCCTATCCTACTCTTCACCGTGACACAACACTCTTAGTAAGAGTTTTATCCCCACCTCACCGTGTTGATATGCCATTTGGGAGCAGAAGATGTCCTTATGCATGTACTCAAATTCCATATCACATAGAAATGTAGCCTAAAGGGTGCTCATTCAACAATGACTACACGTAACGATTGGAACCGATTTACTTTCAATGCCCAGGTTCAGTGTAAGGGGTAATGTCCCGGGGGAGTGGTCGGCAGGAGGGGATTATTGGACATGATGAGGTTTAACCGTCCAGCTCCTTACATTGCAGCAAGGGGGGGGGGGGGGTTGTCAGTTGGGGGGGGGGGTAGATATTGGATGAGAAAGGACTGACGGGGATGTCTAGTCAAGGGGATGTCGACGTGTCTCACACAGACTAGTGGTATTTAGGACGACCTTCACGTGACTCTGACATTGACCTAACCCAGATTGGTAACCTTGAGTTGACCCTGACTGACCTTGTGACCAATAGAGGTCAGGATCATCGTCCATCTGTCAGTGTGGATCAGAATCCTACAGTATCACTGCATGGCTAATGTATAACTAATCCAATCTTCCCACAAGTGAGGTGATAAAGAAAAGGTGTTGTCCTTATTACTTATTTAATATATTCATTAATTATAAACAGCATAATGGACGAATAACTATAGATACCTTAAGCAATATACTCTGCCCATTGCTTGTCTCTATATAATCTTTTCAATGTCTATTTTGCAATGAAAACGCCATCCTCATATCACTCAGGAAACCAATTAAAGATGAATTCCAATCCACTTATATATACTCACGCCAGAAAACAATTCATTAATCTCAAAGTGATATAAAAAGAGTACAATGCAGTCAGTCAGTACAAAAAGAAGCACACAGCTACTGCTCCCTGTGAATAGTATGAAGACCGATGTATCATTCAGCCGCCAGGTGACGCTCATGTAGTAATCGTGTTAGTATGGTAACCATAGCAACCCTAAAATGATGGTTATCATGATGGGTTACTTTGCTTCCTCCCACTGCCCATAACCACCTATACCGAGCCACAACCCAACCGTTCAGCCTGCAGCATCCTATGGAATCACACTTTACTCCTGCCCATCCTCGGGGTAAGGATCCATCGCTGGCACAACGTGTGCTGCTGAATGCAAACCTAGCTACTGCAACCATTTCACCATTAGTCCTATTATTCCACTACTACATGATTAAATTTATACGTATTTAACTGAATGTGGGAGACATTGCCCTACCCGAATTCAGTATGAATAAACGTATTTACAATACAATACAGGAAGATTGCATCTTCTATAAATTTGTCATTTAACCCATAAAGGACCATATATTATGCTGTCATGGCCCAGCACTACTACCCAGCACAGCCTTCATATACCTACAACCCAACTTAACTCACTGTAGGCCTATACTTTTATTTATTAACACCTCAACTGACGACTGTTCATCACCCCCTCTCCACACACACATAACATATCCATACATGTGTATCCTGTTATGATATCATGTATCCGATATTCACCACACCTCCCCCAGCCCCAGTCACTGTAGTCTACATCCAACCCAGACATCCACACACCGCCGTCTCCTCCAACACAGTGTCAGTGTCTGGTGACAGGACTGGGACCAGTCCTGCCCGCTGGTGAGAGAAAGGTACATCATTACCAGTCCGTCCCACGCCTGTCCCCACTGCTGCCACCTGGTTAACCATGGCCACACTACCAGGGAGCGAGATAACCTTTGTAACAAGCCTCCATAAAAAATGCATTTGTTTCACCAACATTTAACATGGCTGACTAGTAAATCGGCGCAGCATTGGATCGTCATGCAGACACGTCAAGCGTGTGCACATGACCGAGTTGAAACTTTACTTATTGAATCTAGACATTTAATTTACAGAGTTAAATCAGCAGTGATTTACTCTACACGATAGACTCTACACTGTATTATCAAGAGACCTTCAAAGCACGAACACTGACAGTTCATGCACCATGGTCTGTTGAGGAAACGAGCAACTTCCTTAGGATGTTTGTACGTGACTTTTTGTATTGCATATTTGCCAGCTTTGCCAGACAAGGACACATATTCCAAACTAGTTTTCTTTGTGTTGCCTTGTCCACACTAGGGTAGATTCACCTTGAGTCGGAAACATACCTTGAGACGGACACCTGATTTTGTGGTTATCTAAGCTTTTTAAGCCCTTTATCTGTGAACACTAGTAAAGTTAAAGGGTTATTCTTTCCACAAAGCATTAGAAGTATGTAGTAGGGTACATGGATAACCTCAAATTTCATTGTCCGTCTCAGGGTATATGTCCGACTCCGTGTCAGTGGTGTATCTACCCTACAAATAAACTACGTGTCTGTATAGGCTTTAGCTTCAAACACGTGTGTCGTGTGTGTGTGTGTGTCGTGTGGACCTGGTGGTTGACTTCTAGATTACAGCTGGGTCTACAACAGTGACTTCACTTGACTTCCTAACTATTACGACCTTATAATTGCCTCCCACTGCTATTACCCCAATCTCCCTTCATACATAATTACATGGTCTAGAGCTAAGCACACACTGGTCTATGTGCAGACTACAGCTCATACACGAGACCCCAGACCCAGATCACTCTGGTTCCATGAGAATGTAAACAATCAAGGTAACTGCACAATCTGAAATACAAAGAATGTCTATTGCAAAAAGATTTTGTAAAGCCAAAATTTGCAAAAGGTGTGTTTTAGGATAGTTGACCTATTAAAGCCAAGGACACTATGCATTTTTTTGAGGAAAGAAGTCTCTTTTGACAATTTTTGACAAGAGTTATTTCGAAACATCACATGAATATTTTATCATTAAAGACATATTTAGAAAGGTATCCTACCTACTCTGCATATTTCCTGCCTGTATTACCTGAAAAACACCTGTTTGGCCTATTGTAATGTTAACTCATATTTTGGTCAATTATTGGCACCACCCAAAGCAGCAGATACGAGTGGTACAACAGACCACAGGGGCCCAGTGTGCCTGCAGTGACACACAGTGACCAACAGACCAATGCTAGGCACTGGTACTCTATTACAACACGACTTCCAACAATGTCCAAACCCAGCTGGTGTGTTCCCACTTCTACAGTAGTATACACACCGCAGATTTGGAGTAGATTTACCTACAGTCGACCACAAACCTCGAGTCAGATTTTGTATTTATTTAACCATCCTGAGCATTCTAGTCGTGTATAATAATTCAATTGAAGTGTCACTCTTACCAACCACAGACAGTTAGAGAGCCTATCACACATGAAAAACTACAAATCCAGGTGTCCGACTCAAGGTGTGTGGTCGACACCAGGTGACTCTACCCTCCACTCTGACCACAAGACAACAGCAGCATGCAACACTGTACACCTACCTGAAGGCGGACGACTTCTCCGCCCCGTCCAGGCCGGCCTCCGGGGGTGGCGGGGGCGGCAGGGGGGCCGAGTTCTCATGCTGGATGTTGTACTTCTTGGGGGTGGCCTCCACCACCGGGGATCCTTTCTCGTCGTCCCCCTTCATCTTCTTGAGTACGTTCAGGACCTTACTGGATGCCGCTGAACGCCGCTTGGTGTCGCCCTCGTCGGCGGTAATCACCAGGCGCCCCGTGCGCATGCCCGGGTCGTGTCCGTTTCCGGAGCTGCAATGAAAGATGGACACTTTAAGAAAAGGTCGTTTTGTCTAAAGATGTCTTGTTCATGTATGGCGGGAAGGTTTTAAACACATTCTATTTGTTTCTTCAATTGATACCGGTGGTGTATTTGCTTATGGGTTTCTAGAAACACTGACTTCTGAGGGTGAGGTTGAGCCGTGCATTAGCCTACTCGGTATCTGTTTAAATAGCCTGCCGGTAATAGGGGCGTTTAATTGTATTCTATATGTAAAGGCAAACCAACACGGACACACACCCAAACCCACAGGCGTACTCTGAGTACTAAGCCTGTGGGGGGAGAGGTTTGTTGTTCTAAATATAGAAAGGCCCGTCACTCAAATGGTTCGATCATCTAGACACTTGGGTGTGGGGGCTCAAATGCAGAACTGGAGTAAGATACTATAGGTCGAGTTACATATACAGGTCTGCTACGTCACAGTGTGGGCAAACAAAGGCAACACATGCTTAGGTAACCTCACCATGATAGCCACACACCAGGGTTCTTACACTAAAATCTGTTTTTAATTATCCCTTGGTTATATTGGTACAGAGTTTTGACTTTACAATATAGTACGTTAAATGTATGTATTCATGTGTAGCTAATGATACATGTATGGCTATTTATATTTATACCTAACTGGTCGTTTCAGAGCCACCCTACCCAGTGGTCACAGTCCAGTGGTTTGTTTGCCCACCGCACCTCACATATAAATAGAATAATCAAGTATATGTAACTCGACCTATAATATGCATTGCCACATTTTGATATATATGGAAATACAAAATATATGCAGACCCCATAAATGTATATTTTACATGACATTGTGCATAATAGCACATGTTATGTTAGTCCCCCTTCATCTGGGTGTCAACATAGCTGCAGAGCACTTTCCACATGGGCAGTCTGCAGTGCACTGTGTGATTAAGCTTCAGGCTTATAGGAAAAATATCAATCTAACTAATATAAATACAGGCAATTTATATAAGGTAAATGAAGATATATTTATCTATTTACCTATGCTTGAGTATTTATTATATGTGGAATAAGTAAAGTCGGGCCCCTTACACCATATGCAACACCACAAACAACAACAATAAAAAGAAAATGGCCGAAATCCAGGTGGCAGGCCTTCATGTATATACTACATATCACAGCTCTCCCCCCATAGGTTTAGGACTTAGTGGATGCCTGTGCCCAAACCTAAGGACAGATTCTTTAGTAAATCAATACCCCTGGTTGTAAATTGCTAAATAAAGTGGTGTAGAATATTTGGCTTATAACGTGTACTCCCATTTTAGCCTTGGATTAGAACTGTGGGTAGAGTTAACAGTTGATTTTAACAGTTCGGGTGACGCTAACGTTATTGATAGAACCTTATATTGTGGACGGCGACCCATTTAGTCTCCGAGTATAGGTCCACAATGTCTGCACAAATAACCACCTGATTAGCAGTTGCTAAACAGCTGTTGTATATGTAGTTTGTAGAGTGCCAACGTGAGGTCTCTATTGATGATATGACTATATGTTATGCTTGTGACCTTGCCTTCAACTTGCCATAGAAAGGTTGGCCCTAGACCTCTGAGTACTTCCATGGGTTCACAGAGAGAAGCAAAGGAGTCGCCACGACTCTGAGAGCCAGGGTCGTAGTTTGTCTCCCACGTGACACCTGTAGAGAAGGACCAAATGAATTTGACTCTCCGTTCCTGAAGAGTCAACAGCAATTGATCCCTCGAAAGAGCAGGAGTCAAAATCAATACTTGAATACATGAGTGACCTGCAGGTATGTTGGATCCTGTATTTATAGGGTAGAGTGGGTGCAACAGGTGTATATAATTAGTGGGCAGGCGAGGTGAGGCCTGTGAGAGAAGTGAGTAGGTGAGGTTATTGCCCAAGACAGGTCAATAACAAGATATGTTGTCATGTCCACCACTTCCCCCTGTGTGAGAGGGCTAAGTTATATCTGCCTCACACTACATTCTACAGACCATTGGCCACATATTAGATGCCAATATCAGATCTATATGAAGTAGTAAGCAGTGCCACACATTATTTCTCATGCAGTTAATTCCCAGCCTTATGTTTATTTCCCATACCCACAAATATAGTGACTAAGCTCTATACTGTTGATGTTCTTGGAATGTATTGTATATTTTGTAATCACATTTGATTCAGGTAAGTTAACTGGAAAGCTTATCCATTGACATCCCTTAACCACTATTTAGACATAGTGGACCTATCTATAAAGAATCAAAACTGTGTGGCATGTAACAATTATCTAAATTATAGATAGTGGCTCTGCCTTGTAGTTGCCACTAGTACCAAATTAGTGTTGGTTGCCCCACCCGGTGGTTTCATATGCAACTACTATCAGAGTCAACACATTTTTTATTTGACTCTTCATGAAGGGTCAAACTACAAATGACTCTGCTGTGGGCAAAGTCAACTGCACTTGACTCTGCACTGATAGAGTCAAGAGGGAGAGTCAAATTGTACAAGGGGCAAGGGGTATGACTGGGAAGCTGTGACCCCTCCACCAGAGTCATCATGACTCTGCTACCAGAGTCAACTAGAGTTGACTATGGTAAAAGAGTCATGGCGACGCCTTTACTTCTCTCTGTGTTCTCGTGTAAGGATGTATTCAGGCCAAAGAAAGTTCAAACAGCTTCATTGTTTTCGGGTTGACGTTCCGTGATTGAATATGGATTTTGACAGAGGCGGTGCAGTATTAAAAGGACAGGGTGACGGTAAAGGGTGATAAATCTGGGCGTTATGTTTTAAATCTGTTTGCACTGATGGGTGCAGAATCCATAAAAGGCTGGAGCGGAAGTAATGAAATCCTCTCTGCAGAGGCGGTCGAGGACTGAGAAATCAGAAAAGGATTTTCTTATACTTGCATTCTGTATACAATAAAGCTTCCTTCCTCAGAAATATCCCTGCCTCTCAGTTACGGTTGAGGTACACCTCATAGTTCTCAATATTCAACAAATGTTGAAATACAGTCCTCAACATTACCGTTGTCACCTTAGAGTTCAAGAGGTTCAAAGAAAAGCTCAGTCCTAGTGTAAATGCATATCATTGTATAAGACCAACTGTTGGTATGTACCTTACCTCTGTAGACAAGAGAATAGCTCGGGGAAAACAACAATGCTTTTCCAAATAAGTTTTATTATAGCAATAGTACCACTTTGATCTTAAAGAATAAACCACAACATTCAATAGTTGTATCATAGCATGTCCGCAATTGGACAATATGTGTCCTGTGAACACTATTTTCTTTATTGTATAATATTAAACACGGTTTAAAGACAGCTTAGTGCTTCAACAGTTCAATGCACCATTCCATCCTATCGTCGTGCATGCATGTGGCATCGGCGAGTATTTCGCTAGTGTTGCATACATGCATCATGTCAACACTGTGCCGTTTATAATCGCCTCGGTATTGTATTGGTGCATCATGTTAAACCTTTGGGAGATGCCAGCACCGAACATGAGGCATTGAGACATCATGCCATCCTCAAAGGGTTAGACGATTAAACATTATGCCATCCCTCTTTTTTTATTTCTTTTTTTAGACTTGCTGTCCACCCATCCCCACTTGACAATCAGTCAGGAGAAACAAGTTATTTCCCATGCACTTCCATACCCGAGCAAGCACATTTGACTTTGGCCTTAACCCTTTAAGGACCGTACAATTCTGCGTCCTGCCTTTCTCGTGCAACTCTGGCGAGGCTATGCATCCAGGGCTCATAACAAACCCTTGGGAGTGTACCAACCCTATCGGGGCGACATGATGCATAACTGCAGCCCTGCAGAGTTACTCGCAAGGTCTGCATTCAGGTATCATGGCGATAAAAGCAATCGTGCATTAAAGCACTCTGTGGTCCTTAAATGCTTTAATTCTTGTACAACATTGGGAACAACATAATACACTCCGTGTACAGAGCATATAGAGGTGGGAGTGGACGTTTGCTGTCTGTGCCGTAACGTCACGGTACGCTGCCTAAGGCGCGGGGTAAATGTACTCGTCAGTGAGCTGTGCGATATATTCTACACAGTAAGTTTAAGAGTAGTATAGTATGTATCGGAACGGGACTATAGTTAAGTACTGTTTATTACTCAATCGACCTGCAGCCAATCAGAGGCCTCCCTTTTGGCGGGAAATTCAAAAGCAGCCAATGAGAGGCCTCCCTTTTGGCGGGAAATTCAAATAGGTCACGTGACCGGAAGTGACCTACTTCCGGTCACGTGACCTTTGGGCGGGAAATTCAAATAGGTCACGTGACCGGAAGTGACCTACTTAAGAGGGTCACGTGACCACCATGTTGGCGGGAAATTCAAATAGGTCACGTGACGGGAAGTGACCTACTTAAGGGGGTCACGTGACTACTAGGTTGGCTTTCAAAATAAGTCACTTGAGATTTTGATGGATAAATAAATTTAAAAAAAGAAAAAAAAAGCAAGCTGAAAAAGCTTGCTAAAAAATAATTTAAAAATACGGCTCTTTTTTTCTAGGAGGGGGGGAGAGGGGCACTCTGGGGGGCACTCTTTAAGATGCATGGGGGGGGAGGGGGGGAGGGGGGGAGGGGCAGGGTTTTTTAAGAGTGAGACTCGCTTCTCTGCCCTCTCTAAAAGAGAGGGCAGAGAGGCGAGTCTACTTACAATGAAAGGTATCATGATCGCGTTTATGATGATGTGCATCATGATGTGACTATCTTACAACCCTATGAGAAATAAGCAAGACATGGGCGTACTTACACGGGCTATTTGTAAACTAATTTCTCTTGAATCTATTAACAGCTCACATTTTTTTTCTTAGATGACATCTGACAGCTGCTTGCTAGGCTAAGATATTGTTAAATAAACAACTTGGAAAGCTAATTACAGTTTTCTGGCTTGAAATATAGTCTTTCAACAGACTTTTTTTCTCATCTTACACAGAGGCAAATATCAGAGACACCCAATGGCGCTTAAACTGCTCTCAGCCAAGGGTCGGGCACTGCTGGACTATAATAGACGGGTCAAGGACCGTTCTACTGTGGGTCAGGCTAGGTCGGACATTCAATAACGCGACTTTAGCAAAACTTGCTTGAAAGTCTGACCATGCGAGATCCTTATGCCCCAGTCTGTCAATGCTGTCCAGACTTTCAAGCAAGGTTATCAAAGACCTACCTGTCATTGAATGTCCGACTTAGCCTGCCTGACCCTCAGTAGAACGGTCCTTGACTCATCTATTATAGTCCAGCAGCGCCCGACCCTTGTATGAGAGGGGTATTGACACCATTGGCTGACTCTGATAATTCGCCTGTGTGCACGAGGGGAGGAGAGGGTTTACAGCTTGCGCTTATAGAGCACTACTAGTGGAGGTTTGGATGAGGAGGCTATGACATATGATGTTTGTCTTAAAAAATAGCCATGGCGCATGTCGATGTCGCTTAATTATGCTCATATCTCATGTCGATTTTAAGAATTGCTCATGTCACCTGTCACTGTGTTTTTCAAGCTTCATGTCAAATGTCACTAGGCTTCATCTCGACTTTAGTGGTCCACACTGCTGCTGCTGCTGCTGCTGCTGTCGGTGCTGCTGCTTGTGCTGCTTGTGCTGCTCATGCAGCAGCTGCTGGCTGCTTGTGCTGCTGCTGCTGCTGCTGACAGATGCTACTGCTTGTGCTACTGCTCGTGCAGCAGCTGCCAGCAGCTGCTGAAGCAGCTGTCAGCAGCTGCTGGCTGCTTGTGCTGCTGACAAAGTCATGGGGGCTGCTGCTGACGATGTCACGGATGCTGCTGACAAATGCTACGGCTTGTGCTGCTCGTGCTGCTTGTGCTGCTGAAGTCGCTGCCAGCTGCTTGTGCTGCACGTGCAGCTGCTGCTGAAGCCGCTGCTAGATGCTGCTGCTTGTGCTGCACGAGACTGAGTAGCCGCTATTCGGCGTTTCACTCCTTATGTACCCTGTCCTAGTTAATCCTCTTAAACGGCTGAAAAGGCTCTCTCAGCACAGAGACTCTACTCAATGTAAGAGATCAGTTAAGTAAGTTTTCACATGCCACCTGACTACTGCGGGAGGGTTTAGACTTAAGCAGCTTAGTGCACACACGTGTCTGTTAGAAAAGCTACCTGCACACCTGCCTTCCTTTTTCACTAGTATTTACCCCCTGCCGACTTATAAGGCACCTATACACGCCTTCTTGCTTCTAGAGCTAAGCTGACTGGCAGCTATTTTAAAAGAGAATACTCGTTACCTGTATAACGGATAAGGGGGTTATGAGATTAGCGTGTGTATAGAAAAAAAAACAAAAAAAAAAGCTACAGGGGGCGCGTGTCTGTCTGTGAGGTAGAGACCATGTGGTAAGCGACTCAAGTGTAAAACAACAGCACCTCCTCTTGTCGCAGTGAGTGGTGTGGACGGCGGCTGGCTAGTTGAATTTAAGCGTCAGCTTGAAAGATAAGGCCAAATAAAAAAAAAGGTTTGTTTCAGGTCACCCGACCAACCCTAGCAAAACAGGGTCGACCCTACGTTTTTTTTTTAAGCAAGTTTGAAGAAAATTTCATATTTTTATACTTTTTGGGTCATTTTTAGAATTTCCACGGAGGATGGCTAGTACTTTCATGTTAAAAAAATAAAATAAAATAAAATAAAAATCCGACCTACCGACTCCAGTCTTTCTGCCCATGTTACCTGAAACATACCTTTTTATTTTTTTTTGGCTTAATCCGTTCACGGGCTGGCGCGTCACACCTGTCGTTAATCACCCCCTGTAGTCTTTGTATACACAGGTGACTCGGCTTTATCTCTTCACCAGCTATAATCCCATATACATGTAGCGCACGTTACACTCGTTAATTCTCTTTTCATGCTGATGGATTAGGGGTGGAAGGGTTCAGGTGAAAAGCGATTTGATTCTCTCTGGAAGAGGGTTGGAGCTCTAGGTGAAAACAAGCTTAGAACATCCAGATTAGCTGCTCTCTCGGCTATATAAAGAGCTTCATTTTTTCTAATCTCTGCCCACTTCGTCTTGTTGTACACTATCAGTCACGAGGCAGACGCTGGAAGTAGCAGATGTTTGCAGTATGGTTTACACAGAGGTTACCTGCTAATAGGATTTTGTCAGAATAGGGTGAGTTGCTATTAAAATGAACATTTAAATGGGTTGTTAATATGGTATCTGATGTTAATGAGCTAACACCTAACATTGAGGATTATGACCTCCCAGAGGGGCGTCTCGCCAAATTCTCCAGTCTTGACTATAGTCTTAACTGTCTAAAGACTGTGGAGCACGTTAATGGGTGGTCTCCTTACTAATTTCACTTGACCAGGCCGGCAGGGTCAACTAGGCTAGGTAATTACAACCACAAGGGCGGCTACTCAACATGCAAGTAGACCTACTACTACGAGATTGTCTTTTGACCACTCTGCCGCCGCCTGCTAGTCTGGCGATTACATGCTCTAGTATAGTTCTCCGCTCTTTTCGTCAGATGACGCCACAATAGGGTTTTTGTACATTTCCACGATACTCGCGAACATTTTAAACGCATAATGACCTATAATAAGCAACAAAGCACACTTCTAATATATTGAATATAAGAAACATGTCAACGTTGTGTATTTCTGATAGAATGAGGCAGATTCTTTGAAATATCAACTAAACTATAGTGAGATTGAAAATACTACACCATATCTAAAGCGATATAAAAGCTATATAAAGTCAGAACCTCTGACGGATCGGTAGGATCACTCAACCATTCGTCCTCGAAAGCAACACAGGGTTCCCGTCCAACAGGACTTTGAGCCTTGACGCTTTTGAGGAGGATTGATCTCATGCTGCTTAACATGTGGTGTAATTAATCAACACCGCGGCCCCTCTTTAGGGGCCACACAATAAACAAAGAATAAAAAAGGGTAGGACTTAGGTTTAAAGTGAATCTCCCAGGATTTTGGCGAGGTCGACAAAGGAGGAGATAACAGATTAAACTGCAGGAGACTATACGCAAACCTTGATACTCTCAGAGGGGGAGCTCCATATTGCGGACCTGTGGTCAAGGTAATTACAACCACAAGGGTGGCTACTCAACATGCAAGTAGACCTACTACTACGAGATTGTCTTTTGACCACTCTGCTGCCGCCTGCTGGTCTGGCCATTACATGCTCTAGTGTAGTTCTCCGCTCTTTTCGTCAGATGACGCCACAATAGGGTTTTTGTACATTTCCACGATACTCGCGAACATTTTAAACGCATAATGACCTATAATAAGCAACAAAGCACACTTCTAATATATTGAATATAAGAAACATGTCAACGCTGTGTATTTCTGATAGAATGAGGCAGATTCTTTGAAATATCAACTAAACTATAGTGAGATTGAAAATACTACACCATATCTAAAGCGATATAAAAGCTATATAAAGTCAGAACTTCTCACGGAACGGCATCTGCAACAGATCACTCAACCAGGTGTCTTGAAATGCCACACAGGGTTCCCGTCCAACAGGACTCTGAGCCTTGTCGCTTTTGAGGAAGGTTTGATCTCATGTTGCTTAACATGTGGTGTAATTAATCAACACCGCGGCCCCTCTTTAGGGGCCACACAATAAACAAAGAATAAAAAGGGTAGACCTTAGGTTTAAAGTGAATCTCCCAGGATTTTGGCGAAGTCGACAAAGGGGTAGATAACAGATTAACCTGCAAGAGACTATACGCAAACCTTGATACTCTCAGAGGGGGAGTCCCATTTTGCGGACTTGTGGTCAGATCTATCCCTTCTAGGGGGCAGGTTGCATGTCGTAAATGTCTACTACAGACATTGGGATATATTGTTAATCTTACTCTAGGGTCTCCATAATTAGACCCTGAATCCGTTGTTAAACGGGTGTGAGGGGGTGGTAACTAATACTTATGAGATGTTAGCTTAGTTCATAGTCTCCTTACCAATTTTCACTTGACCAGGCTGGCAGAGCCAACTAGTCTAGGTAATTATAGCCACAAGGGCGGCTACTCAAGATCTAAGTAGACCTACTACTACGAGATTGTCTTTTTGGTCCTTCTGCTGCTTAGTTATTACATCCTCCAGTCTAGCTCGCCACACCCTTTGAGCAGCACCACCATTGCCTCGGTAAAAGTGTAGGGTGTGTGCTTTCCACCTTCAGGTATCCATAGATTCGATCACTATCACCCCCCTTGAAATGACTTCAGCTGTTAATTAGGGCGTAAAGCCACCAACCAAGTCCCTGTCAAAAGATGTGAATAACGAAACGCGCTAGTATAGTTCTCCGCTCTTTCGTCAGATGGTGCCACAATAGGGGTTTTGTACATTCCTACGATGCTCGCGAACATTTCAACGCATAATGAGCTACATAGGCAACAAAGCGCGCTTCTAATATATTAAAATATAAAAAACAATTCAATATTGTGTATTTCTGATAGAAATGAGGCGGTTTCCTTAAATACCAACTAAACTATAGCGAGATGAAAAATACCACACCATATCTAAGGCTTTATAAAAAACTATAGAAAGTCAGAACCTCACACGGATCAGCATTCTGTTTGCAACGGATCACCCCTGACCCACTGGTCCTCGCATGCCACACACGGCTCTGCCGTGTTTGAGCTTTGAGGTATCACCCATCAAGTGATCCATGCCGCCCAACATGAAGCGTAATTAATAGCTGCTGTTGCATAGCACAGTGGCAGCATCTAACTAACTCTAAAGAGTTAGTCGGCCCCTCTTTAGGGGCCACACAATAAACAAAGAATACCCTGAATCTGGGACCTGCGGGCGAGGGCCCCAACTGTGAAGTCATTATTGGCCACATTGGTAATATCAATTAAAACTTTAGACAACACCCACCTTAAGTATCATTAACGGACAATATCAATGAACTCAGCATCCGCCTGGTTACCACATTTAGCACCAATTTTACAACTCACAGGGGCCACACTAGCCTCACCGCGCTTTTTATTGCTCTGCTGATTTCTCCAATCCAAAACATGAGGTATCTAGTCTAGCTGTGAGCTCATTGGGCTAAACAAAAAAATAATCCGTGTTCAGGTAACATGGTCCAAAAAAAAATAGGGTAGGTCTACGTCGCCTAAGGCGACGAAAGCGCGTCAAAGCGTTTACAGGGTTCGAGCCCGTGAGCTGCTCCTTGGGGCTGCAAAAAACGCTTAGACACTGAAATCCCATAGGGAAAAAATTTTGGGTTTTTGGACTTTAGGCCTTAATTTGAGGGTGATCCCGGGCTGATAGAAAAATAATTCTTGGACGAGCGGATAGCTCTGGATCTCTTTTATCTAAAACAGCGAAAAATTGATTATGGTTTCGCCGCAATTCATCCGACGGGGGGTAATCAGCCCCCCCCTCTGCCAATCAAGGCAGTGAATCTTGGCGACCGTGCGATCACTCACGGCCACCGCGACGAACCGACAGAAGAGATCGGCATCTTAGTATGATTCGTGTGACCTACTTAGAGGCTCACACGGTGGAGGTGTGTCCGGCGTTCGGCGCGCTGATTGGCTACTGGTGGGAGGCGCTGTGCCGCGTCAAGAACTTCACCTATCCGGCCTAGTCTTGCGGACCTCTGTTTAGAGAGTGTAGCAAGCGGCTATGTCGCGCTCTCCAACCACAGGCTTAACAGTGGTCCGCAAGACGCGTGCACACACAGACCGAACAGACACACACAGACCCACACACCCACACACTCCTATCAGTGAGACGTCTAGCAGATTCGGGAGAGGCGACCAGGGAGGTACTCTCGGCTAGCGGCCACTAATTGCCTGTTTAGATAAGGCACAGAAACAAGGGTGATGACAGACTACGTGTTCAAGCAGCCAACATGCCCTGACACTTGATAATGGATGTGGACCGCTAAATTCGATATGGTGACATGACCATTTCTTATAATCGACAAACGACATGAGGTCTAATGACAAGTGACATGAGGCCCAAAAAATCATAGTGACAGGTGACATGAACATTTCTTAAAATCGACATGGGATATGAACATTATTAAGTGACATTGTCATGTGACATGGTCATTTTCTAAGATCGACATTCGACATGGGGACCCCCTATCCAGAGCCCCTTGATAGATGACAGCTGTTGTGTGTAAGAAAAGTGTATGCCTCACAATCAAAAGATGATAAAAGGCTTTATCCCACTCGATGTGGGTTTTGAATCAAATATCAAGGGATCAAATATCAGATCGATATTTGACGTCGTCAAGTGATATCTGACGTTGTCAATCACTTTTACTATGTAGTCAAGGTCGTAAAAACAGAGCCCCCTGATTGGTCAACAGCATGAATGAAAGTTGCATCTCAAACTTTTAATACTCGGTATGGGGCCCCGTGGGGCTGGGACCAATATTTGCAATTTTCGGAAATACTGTCGAGAATTTCTAGATGGAAACACCTTGTCTGGGGTAATTTGACCTCTACTCTTCGATATTCAAGTAATACTCAAGCTATTCTGACTCTAAACATGAGTAAAACGGTCATTTACCAGCGTTATCGGCAGCGCCGACATCAACAACTGCTGATCTCCCTTGGTTACATGACCCAGCTCCGTTTCTAAGGCCTCATGGATCGGGGCCCTGAAGGGGGATCTGCAGAGGCCCTATATCGGGCCCTAGATATGTACATTATATTAATATCTCATAACTTAATTTACTCTAAAATCTTTTGATAGTTCATAACCTTGACCCTTATCTCCTTTTCTCGCGGGATAAAGATAGAATTTGGTTGTTGGCGTGGCCTCTCGTGGATATCTGCTCTTCTCCACGGCACCTCTCGAGCCCCCTGCGGGGCCTCTAGGGGCTGCTAGACGTCTCTCTGCTATGTAGTGTGGGATGTAAAAGAACCCTTGTCTCGGTAAAAGGGTCAATAGATTCGATCACCATCACCGCTCTTGAAATGACCATAGCTGTTAACTAAGGCGTAAAGCAACCCACACACCCACACACCCACACACCCACACATTTTTCTGTATGAGCCTTCAGACCTCAAGCTGCTCAGTGTACGGGACTAGGTTTTGTCATAGGCCCTACGGACGCTACTCAAGGTAAAAATAAGAGAGCTGTCTCACCATGACATTGGGCTGGCTGTAGTTTTTTATGTTTCGGTACCTACAACCAAAACAGCCAGTACCCGCCCCAGGGCTTCATGTCGCACGCGGGAAAAGTATAACGGTGGCGCCAACTGTCGGAATAGCGGGTACACTACGTCAGTAGTTCTTTTGTTCTCCGCTGAGTGACTGGGCGAAATGTAGTCGGTAGCTCTATTTTCTGTGCACTGTTCTGTTCATTTTCTACACTTAACACTTAAATAGACCGCGTGTTTGTACAAGCTAACCGTTTTTATCAGTGCAAAAATTAAATAAGCATCGGATAGAACACTAGAAAATGAGAAAGTAATCCAGCGCTTAGTATAAGGCACCAGTTTTATCATAAGACACCGAAAGTCTGGTTTTTTTAAGGTGGATAAGACAGTCGACTGAGAGCTCCAAACTAACCAAAAACGTACCAGAGGGAGAACGTACCCGACAGGGCAGGGGCCTTCTACACCCCGGCTCTGATTGATGAGCAAGCGACAAGTGCTACAGAGGGCCTATTCCTCTTTTGAGGTGGGCCCGAAATTGAACAAAAGAATAAACTCAAGAAAAAGCCTTAGGCTTAAAAGAGTTGTAGATACTGATTTTAACGAAGAAGTCACATTCATTAGTTTACAAATAGCCCGTGTAAGTACGCCCATGTCTTGCTTATTTCTCATAGGGTTGTAAGATAGTCACATCATGATGCACATCATCATAAACGCGATCATGATACCTTTCATTGTAAGTAGACTCGCCTCTCTGCCCTCTCTTTTAGAGAGGGCAGAGAAGCGAGTCTCACTCTTAAAAAACCCTGCCCCTCCCCCCCTCCCCCCCTCCCCCCCCATGCATCTTAAAGAGTGCCCCCCAGAGTGCCCCTCTCCCCCCCTCCTAGAAAAAAAGAGCCGTATTTTTAAATTATTTTTTAGCAAGCTTTTTCAGCTTGCTTTTTTTTTCTTTTTTTAAATTTATTTATCCATCAAAATCTCAAGTGACTTATTTTGAAAGCCAACCTAGTAGTCACGTGACCCCCTTAAGTAGGTCACTTCCCGTCACGTGACCTATTTGAATTTCCCGCCAACATGGTGGTCACGTGACCCTCTTAAGTAGGTCACTTCCGGTCACGTGACCTATTTGAATTTCCCGCCCAAAGGTCACGTGACCGGAAGTAGGTCACTTCCGGTCACGTGACCTATTTGAATTTCCCGCCAAAAGGGAGGCCTCTCATTGGCTGCTTTTGAATTTCCCGCCAAAAGGGAGGCCTCTGATTGGCTGCAGGTCGATTGAGTAATAAACAGTACTTAACTATAGTCCCGTTCCGATACATACTATACTACTTTTAAGGTCCAAAATAATAAAGTTGTGTTGCAGGCTCATCCTACGCATGTGTATTGACGATATTTTTGTATTCGAATAAAATGTTGGAATCTAAGTGTGAGATGCGAATGTAATGTTGTTCACGCCCAAATGTTGAGGGGCTATCGCTTACATATAAAAAAGAATGCTCACTGCCTCCGCCCTACCTAAACCTGATACAAACACTTTTAATCAGCACTCGATTAATAGACGCTCTGTAGACTGCACTATAGACCATATTGATAATGAGGGTATACTCTCATTCGGGATTTTTATATAAATGCATTATATAGATAAAGATAAACATTAGGTTAATAAAATACACTTCAAACATGATTTTCTTAATATGTAAGTGACATTATGAAAGTGTGATATGTTTAAGTATTGCCAATTTATTTGGCCTCAGTCGCCCTCGAATATCATTACCTGGATCACCCTTTGATATCGAGATATAAATAATTAGGTTTAATCTTAAAATCAACATCCTTTGCTTTTTCTCTTTCTATATAAGCAGATACCTATCTACAGTCCCTGATAATGAGTTGCCTCCAGTGAGGCTTATCGACATCCATCGGATGTCCAAAAAGGGCTATACTGAAGGATGGCACAATGATGCCATAAAGCTATCTCTACACCCACTAGCAGAGTACAATAAACATCTGAGTAAAAAGGAAACCCTATAAACATTATGGTAACCCTACATTGTCCCACTCCCATCTGGGTACGTCCATACACATGGTGTATGAGGCCACATATCAGCTGTGGTACAAAAACATATAATGGTGGTGGGAATGGGCCCCACTCAGGTCTCTTTGTACTGTGTGTGATATATACCTAGGATGCTGTTAACCCTTTAAGGGCAGCATAGTGCTTTAATGCAGTATATCGGTATGCCCTTATATCGTCATGTTGCATGGATTGAGCGCCATGAAAAATTCACAGGTGCTGCATTTTTTTTTTACCATGCCGAACCTATGGTGTTGATACACTCTCGGGGGGGGGGGGGGGTTGGGGGTTATGCTGCACCAATGCAACACTGGCGAGTTACTCACAAGTGCTGCATTGCTGTTTCATGCAGACAATGTCCTTAAAGGGCTAAAAGTAAATGGTCATGACCACAACACATCACACGTGTATGTGTCCATAGGGAGAGTGGTTTTCTGTTTTTCATATCAATAACCTAGCAGACCGTACCAGTACATTATATAGCACGTATAGTCTCACCCAACCACTTTAGTAATACAAGTAAAACAGTGGGACTTTCCCTCTTGTCTCATCAACTATACACAGTCATACTGTTTAACCTGTTTGTTTTGTTCTTCTTCTTGCCGTTCATTTGATCTATTTTTGGGTTAGAGTACTCGCGTAATTCTATAGAATATAATGTTGATGTAAAGAAAAGTCTCAATTGTGATGAATTGCTATTTTAGAATTACTACTGTACAGTAATTTATCGATACAAATGCTGACAACATGTATATACTGGTATTAGCTGTATACATGTGAACCTCTCATTAGACTCGCTAGATTCCCTCTCTATATTCATGACTTACAATGAAAATACCTTAAATGGGCTTACTTATTCATAAGCAATAATAAGTGACACATTGATATATCTTGATGAATATGGTTTCCCCCCTTATCCCGCCTCTTCATGTAACAACGACATGCAAGGCCCCAATCGTCCAACGTGGGTTTTGATTTATGAGCATTTATCCTAAGTAGCTTTCAAAATTTTAACCAACCAACTCCCAGGAGTGCCTGCCGCCCAGGAGCCCCCTCCACTTCCCAAACCTTTAGAACAACCATTTTGGAGCAGCATAGCATAATGTCATTTTATCTGCATGAATGCAGCCCTGGCAGATAACTCACTCATACCAGCCCATAGTCTTCTATACAGGGTCGGCATGATGCACCATTCCAGTGTTGATGTGTAGGTTTCTTTAGGCAGAGTTAGTGCATCAGGACGACACATTAATAACGAGGAATTGGGGCATCATGCCGTTCGTACAGAATCAACACAAATAAGCACCAGTCTCATTTATTTTAACACGCAGTGGATGCGTGGACAGTCCCATTCATTACAAATTCTGCCCAAGATGGAGGATTTCCACGTCTGTATCAGGGTCGGATCGAAAAAAAATGCTGATCGGGGGGTACATAAGGACAAAACACAAAATTCACAATTTCACTTAACAATTTTATTTTCCTGAAAGGGTAGCATCTTGACTCCCTGAAACCGCCGTGGAACTCTGTTTGGCCCAAGAATGCAGTTTTTATTCACCGTAGACCACATGCTACCCTAATCCCGAGGCGTCTGTGACGTTAATGAATAGTGCACTGCAAGAAACTCTTTTAAAGTGACCGAGGTATTCCAAATTTTAGCTCCTAGTTGGCTGACTAGGTACCATTAATCCTGGGAAATTTCATAGCTGTAAGTCGTAAATTAAAAAAATTGTGGCACTTTTAATTATGTAGAAAATAGAAAAATCCAAAGCATTCTATAACACTTTACCAACTTTAGCCTAGTTTCCTAAATCTTGCTTTGTTTACCATTAAAATTACTGTCTAATGTCTTTAGTACATCTAGTTGCCAAAGCAAAAGGTTTTAGGTGTGAGTTTCCGACCAATTAGTCACACTAGTGTGTGCAACATGGTACCAAGTGCCCAGTTAACGTCACAGACGCCTCGAGTTTCACAGTAATAAACTAGATTGGTTACAAAATCATTAAAAGTGTTTAGAACATCTTAATACCTTACACACATTTACAGAACAGGTTGATGCATTGTTTAGAACCTTAATGGAAACATTTTTACAATTTTTTGAGTATGCGCTCAGTCTTTAAACAAAAAAAATTCACTTTTTTACCGTGTGTCGCCACGCGCAGCACCACAATATCAAAATATTTACATTACAATGGAACCTCCTGGGCTCTATTTTACAAGGCAAGTTTACCTGTTTACAACCATTTAAAACAGTAATAAAGACCCTTCTAGCACTAGCAGGGCCATACTAGCTGTCTGGCTAAACCAATACATTTACTAGGTTAACGTCACAGACGCCTCGGATATCTCTACTATAACAGTACTTTACTAGAACGGTCACACAGCCATCAGAAGTGTTATAGGCCTCCTCGTCTTCTCTCTTCTTGCGGGCCCGATTTTCCGCCTTGTGCTGTGCGCCCGTCTTTACCATTCCAGGCGGGAGCTTCGGTCGTACCATACTGCAAAGTAGACAACAATTTATGATTATTTAAAGGAATTTCAGACCTTTTAAATAAATTTGCAACATGAATAATAATTGCTAATTATTGGCAAATGTTTACTTAAGTTGATTGTATAATTAGACACAGGTGTATAGCAAAAGCATGGAGGATTTTGAGCACATCAGACAAACAGAAGTGGGTCTGCCCCAGCATTTAAACAAAAACAGCCAGGGGACACAGAAGTTGGAAAAAAAAGTTTTAACTACTGCCAATACACCTTACTGGCTCTTTAGATATATAGTAGGGGCATGCTGTCTAAAAATATGGAGAGGTTGGGTGCAGGGGAACTACTATTTCCATTCGATTAACTGCTTTCGAGGCGTCTGTGACGTTAATGAAATGACCTATAAATATATGTATACTTTGATAAATAAAAACATTTCTTGGTCAGGGCATTAGCTTACATGCCCCTGAAGCATGGTACGAAGTTACATTGTTCAAATCGATCAAATAGTCACTGTACAGTGACAATTTCATTCTCGTCGGAGGCGTCTGTGACGTTAACCCGAAAATGCATAAATTGGCTTGCAGTGGCCAGAAAAGGAGTACCAGCGTAAATATAGCCCACCAACATGATGAGGGGACTTAGTAGAAAGAGAATTAACCATAATATATTAAGTTCAGATAGCTTTCAGCTGAGTGAGAGTACATTTTCTGACTGAAAATCCAAAAAATTTCCAAAATATTTTTTTAAAAGGCATAAAACATAGCCTTAGATACATGGGATTGCTACTAAACTGCATAGAGGCATAGAGGAACATCTATTCTATTGAATCAAGTTGATATGTACCCTCAGGGAAAGATAGAACGATAGCTAGAATGATTTTTCGCCGAGCCCGCATTAACGTCACAGACGCCTCCGCCGAGGGTGCACCGGTTAGAAATTGCGAAAACTAACATTGGGGCGTCCATGACATTAATAAGCGAGCACTTAAACGAAAATAAACGATCAAGTCTACCTAAAATAGACCGTTCTAAACGAAAATAAATGTATCAGCGCGGGCCTTGGTGCAAAATGAATCAAAATATAACATATTTTAATCCGATCCCTTACCTTTCTCGGTGGAAATAGCTGAAAAAGAACTCTGAATTGTTGGTTTGGGAGTCGCTCCAGCAAGATCAGACGCTTCTTTGCTCGTCAAAATGGTACCCGGATGTACGCCACTTCCGGTGGGTAACAGGAACGCCGACCTCGTTCCCACGCCAAATTTTGGGTTAACGTCACAGACGCCTCCGCAAAGTATAAATACCCCTCCCGCGGTGCCTGTTCGGTACATATCGAATCAAATGCTGTTGAGGATCCTCAAATACAACCCAATAGAGTACACAGGGTACAAGAAGTATATATAAAAACATAATTAAACGCTGGAAAGGCTATAATGCTTGGAGGCGTCTGTGACGATAACTCGAGTTCCAATACACTATATTACCCATAAGGGAGAGTAAAAGTGGGCGTGGCTCAAATTTTTTTTTGCCATGAGCTCACCCATTGGGAGGCTCTAGATTGCTGGTAGTAAGGATATTTAGTGAATACTATTAATAAAGATATAGGCCCTTTTATTAACGTCACAGACGCCTCCGAAACATGTAGTTGCTACATTTGAAGGTCACTGTTGACAAATTTGCGTGGGATATGAAAGTGTAACGAGCTGATTTGTTCAGATAACATATATAGCTACTAGGAAATGCTGTTTAGTGATAGTTTTTGATGTGTCAGTTGACATGAGGGCCTTGTTAAACATGGATAATTAGCTAAAAAACATGGATTTTAGCCATTTTTCAACTTTGGAGGCTCATAAATCAGCAAAAAATCATCGTATATGCAAAATTATAATTTTTTCCGAAAGCCTAGAGTATGCCCTCTTATGAAAAACCAACAAAGACCATACTGGTGTATGTATTTTTATTCTGTGGCTCTTGCAAAGCAGATAATCCCCCAAAACCCAGATCAGCATCTTTTTTCGATCCGACCCATCAGCCCAGCCAAGATCCCTGCGACAGCCAGGTAAAGGTCCTGATGGTATCTAGTCCTTCTCGGAATCCTACCACAACTTGGTAGGGCTGACAACTTAGAAGGGTCCTGGCAGTGCCTATACCTACCCCTTCCAAAACTGTACCAGCTATAGGTAAGGTACTGACGGTACCTAGTCCTTCTCCAGACTCTCAACACGAAGTTTAGCTACTGTCGTAGTGTCGGTACCTGGTCATACCCAGCCTCCCTCCACCACTAGCTAACGCAGTTAACAAAAAACGTATTCGTTTCAAAACGTTTCTCTATGGCTTCTCATTATAGCCAAACGTTGTATACGATTTTTTGCTAGATGGGAAGACTCTGGCCACGACAATAGATAAGGTCCTAACGGTGTCACAGCATTCTGGGACACAAGGGTACAGTGAACAGTGACCTCACATTGAGGAACCACATGGCTGTAGTACATGCCAGACCGTACACACCAGAAGTAGAACCTGTGTACTACGAGACTACATCTATAAGGGCGCTAATTGAAGGGAGTGGTCTGATTGGTCGATTAGAAAACACCTGGCGCCACCACGCGGCAGCGTCCGGTTCTACATGAACAGTCACGTGACCTAGTGCTATGACCTATGTGACCTTGTAAATATGCAGTGTAGGGCTTGTATAGATATACTTGGGACAGAATGACTAAAGTTGAAATTCCCATAACAATTAAAGCTAGCACAACTTTAGATCTATCCTTTTTACACAACCTAGACTAACCTAAACCTGAAAAAATTGTGGATGTATACAGTGGTGTATTTGCTTCATTTCAGTATGATGTAATTAAGGTGGGTAGACCCCATGGTCTAGAAGTAATTAGATTTCGTCAGGATTTTTGCCACGAGGCCCATATTTTAAGTAGTCTCAAATGGTGTAAAGAAAATAGGGGGGTCCCAAGCTAGTTTCTGAGATATCTGGCTTTGATTTTGGAGTGATCTGTAA
This sequence comes from Harmothoe impar, assembly GCA_947462335.1. Classification (NCBI taxonomy): domain Eukaryota; kingdom Metazoa; phylum Annelida; class Polychaeta; order Phyllodocida; family Polynoidae; genus Harmothoe; species Harmothoe impar. Next base: position 22,282,536 of record OX381710.1, on the reverse strand, counting down.
TAGGATCATATTGTGATAGTACATATGTGCATGAAATAGTAATTAACTTTCCCTATAGTTCTCTCAGGATATAGTCATACTCTTTTACACCCAGAATCAATATTTTGACATATGGTCCCCTGCATATTTTAAAGGTTTTTGGTGTTTGAAATAACAAAATATATAAATAGAGAACACAGTCTTGATGTGGTATAGGTATAGCTTTTAGACTATAAATAAAGAAAAAACCAAATGGATGTCCATTGGCCTCAAGGATCCACCTCTGTATCCCTATATACTTAGTATTGATAATGTACCTATTGAGCGTGTTATTGAGTTTAAATATTTGGGAATACAAATTGACGAGAATGTGAACTTCAAAAAGCACGAGGACAATGTATATTATGGCATAGTAAATAAGATACACCAATTTGCAGATATAAGGAAATATCTAGATGTGAAAGATGCTATAAGGTTATATAAAACTACTTTATTACCCATAATGGACTACATAGATATAGTATGGGACAAGCACACAATAGCTTTTTCAGCTAGGTTCCAAGCACAGCAGAACAAAGCATTGAGAATTGCCCATAGGGTAAAACTTGGTCCAAACCCTAGGTTAACTACCATACAATTGCATAAGGAGAGCAAATGCAGGTCTTTACATGATCGAAGAGATATTCATCTATTATTATATGCTTTTAAAATCCAATTTTTGGACAACGTTATACTAGTAAACAATAGAAACACCAGGTACACTGATGGACTCAGATACATCCAACACATGTCAAGGAACCCGGTGGTTTATAATAGTTTCCACCATAGGGCTATTAGGAAATGGAATAAGCTAGAAAAGGAATTTACCCTGGAAAAGGATTTTAGTAAATATTGTACAATGATAAAACAAAAACACCCAGCCTGTTATATTATTAACCCTGGTGTCATATATTAAGGTACTTCTGTACCAGCATAATACATATATATGTTTCATTCATATTTATATTTAGACAAATCTCATTCACTCGTGTATGGATGGTATGCATGTTTCTCTCATATCTGAAAAATGGAGAAGACGATGGTCATGTTGGCTAAAAGGTTGTCTCACCAGTCACTATATTGTTCAAATGTAAATGATAGTGTGTATATCCATTTGTGTCAAAATATTGCACATAAACCCCCTCCCAAAAACAGCCCCCCCCCACCCCCACCCCCCCCCCCCCATGACAAATTGTCGTCATTGAACTATTGTTGACATAAAAATGTTAGTAATTAAGCAATTTTATGATATCGCCATTTCACTTTAAGGTTGATTAGAAAAGCTAGTTAGGGAAGATAAATAAAGAAGGCCTGGGCGGCAGATCGGCAGTTAGCCATAGCCCAGTCTCTGGTTGTATGTACTTTTACATACTATACTGGAAATACCTTAATAAAAAATCATTAAAAAAAGAATACCTACTACCAGAGCCCCAGTAGAGTAGGGGTAAGGCATTAGACTCACATGCAGGAGGCCCTGTGTTCAAGCCCTGGTCAGGTCTAGCAGGGTAATTTTGACAACACATGAAAATAATCTAATTTACAAAAATATGACCAAAGGCACCCCCTGGTATGTTGTGCATATGCGCAATGACCTGCGCAGTTAACATGTTTACAATGGGGTCTAGCCACCTTAAATATCCTTCAGAAAGATGTGTGCGGTAATGAGGACCCATGCAGTTTTATTTTGAAGGACCACACCATGGTGCACCATGACCGAACAGGAATGCTAAAGGGATGGGTGTGTGACCACACCTTCTTCTTTATGTCCAGATATGACATTGTATTTAAAGAAGAAAAAGTAGTCTTACACTCTTACACATGTATGTGTATACTTGTATGGTCACAGCTGGTGAGAACTGAGGGCGGAGTTGTGAGATAAAACCATGTAACATATGTTAATATCTGCTTACCTATCTCCACTGCCCCTCAATGTCTACAGTACACAAAACATTGTTCTCAGAAAGTATAAATAGTATGACTCTGCGTAAGCAGACTAACTACTCAAGACCAGATACAATCCATATTATTTATATATAGTATGACTTCTGCCTGTTGAAATCCAAAGAATGTGGCTTGAGCTTCTGTAGCCCTCCATTTAAAATGTTCAGGAATTTTACAAATGAAAGCTCTCATTCCATGCCGATCTTAGGCTGTGGCTGCCGCAGGGGGATTGGAAGCAAATCTTCATTGGCGGGGGGGGGGGCAGGGGGCCTACCTCAAACAGCTTAAAGCATCAGCTCTTATGCTTGATGCCGCAAATATACAGGCTTATAATTATGTCCCTCTGCCCCCACTTTTTTCTATTTAAAAACATGAAATAGTCAAAGAAGGAAGAAAGTGGGGCTGTCAATGTCATGAGAGTTCACAATCAGGGTATGTCAATAACGAGGATCTACATAATCAGGGTCTGTCACAATGGATATAGCAATAAATGAACCATTTCCATAAATGTACTCTACAACTTTATAAAATAGCAAGCGCCAAAACCATAACCAATACTGCACTGTTCGTGCTCAGAATGGTATTGTATCTGTGTATGATCCAAGGCCATTATGGAGATGTTCCCAGGGCCCCAAAGCGGGATATAAGAGGGACGTCTACCAGCTTAGATCAGGCCATAACCAGGATGCAGTCGGGGCTATATGGCAGCCTTATTGCCAAGAAATGGTTGGAAAAATGGAATTTATTTTAACAGAAGTACTTATCAGTGCCAATTACTGTTATACTAATTGAATGCAAATTGACCAATATAAATATTAGTGAATTTTATTGCATGTCAATATGAAGTGATCTGAGTAACTACCAGTATCTGTTAAACACTCTGTTAACTTCTGGACAAATCTTAATTCCAAAACGCTCACATATAGATGACGATGTATAACACAGATGGACAACCATACCAATAAGTCAGGTCTGGGTCCCAGGTCTGGGTGCTGGAGGCTTCAAGGGCATCAGGGTCGGCAGATGGGCCATCAGGGCCGGGAGATTGAAGATAAATAGAGCTAGCTACCCCCCCCCCCCCCACCCACCACCATCTACAGCCTGGACCACTGGTGCACTGCTGCGAGGGCTAATCTCATAAAAGGTCCCTGTGGGGCATCTATCAGCTCTTAAATAGTACCTGGTATCCTGCAGGACCCACAGGTCTGATAGCAGGACCAAGGGGGTAGGGTAGAGGGTGAAAGAGGGACAGACAAGGAGAGACAGAGACAGCCAGGAGACAGAGGGGCATACAGACATACATACACGACAGAGTAGTAGAAGAGAGAGAGTGAGATAGAGAGGGAAAGGAAATGTATACTTTAGAGGGGGGGGGGGCTGTCCGGATGAAATCCCACAGGGTTCCTGATAGCTCCAGCTGCAAAAGATGTATCAAATCACAAACTGATATGTCGTGGTAGATTGCCACGTAAACTTGTAATAAAAGGAAAATAACCTTTCTTTCTTGTATATTGTATTATAGTGTTATGAAAAGGAGTACTGTTATCCAACATATTACAATTACTTCAGTATAGAAAGGCATATAAAAGGAGGAACACCACATTAGGAGCTGTACATATAGTTTCCCTTCGTCTGCTGCATCTTGGTTGGACCCATATTCCGAGGCACTAGCCATAACTGACCATGTATAGGGCTGTTTCTAAATCGACCTAACTTGCGTTAAAATGATCAGTCAGTCGGTGAGTATAATGCCTGAGCTAATAGTTGGGCCTGATATAATGTCTATGAGATTGGGTGCTCACCAAAGTGACTTTCTCTCCAGAAACCTTACAAAGTTACGGTGAATCTTCTTATACCAATCAGCCATCTGCCATCAGGTTCATCCCTGTGCCAGGATAGGCCAGGCCAGCCAACAATAGAAGCCATACGTCTTGGGTGAGTTCCTAATCTGCCAAGGCATTCACAATAATAAAGCAGTCACATCAGACTATGTATGTGATAAGCCCAGTAAACACAACTGCGTTGTTAGAACGTAATTTTAGTACGTAATACCAACGTCCAAATGTAAGGGTTGCTTAACGTTATTGAACGTATATAAACGTTATTACACGTATATAAACGTTATGTAAACGTTATTTTCAGGTTCATTAAACGTTACTAGCACGTATACTAACGTAATATAATTTTATCATGTGGGTTCGAATCCTGTAACAAGCAATTCGTTTTGATTTGGAAAAAAATGTTGTATGAGGATCCTGAACCTGACCAGGTAACAAAATATGGTCAACTAGCTACTAATGCTCCAGATTAGAATCATGACCGTGATTTGAGTACTTTAACAAAAACGTTTTGCTAGTTACAGGACTCGAACCCACATGTGATTAACATGTTAATCCATAAAACAAAGAATCTGATATTCAAAAACGACCTTTCTTTTTGAATATGGGACTATTGTCATATATGGAACATCTTATTACAAGCTTTGCAATACAGGCAGCAATGGGAATCGACTCTTGACCTTTCATGTGTAAGTCCCAAAACCCTAACCACTGAGCTACTTTGGCAGTTGTGAAGGGGAGTCTTTAGAAAGGTCCATACTAGGGAACTTTTATAAGCACGCTGTAACTCATAGAATAGGGACGTGGCAGTGTTAAAGTATAGGCTAGGCTACATCTGTGTTTAATGGGCTATGTCTTCGTTGCTAACATTATTGAATTCCAAGATGCACATCTATATAAGATTGCAATGTCTCTAATACATAGTACATCATGTAATAACATCTTCCCTATAATAAATCCCTTTTATGAGATCTCATTAGTCCTTACGTCCTTGTGCTGTTTCATATCAATTTATAGCTACTCAAATGCTCCAGATTAAAATCATGACAGTAATTACAGTTACGAAAATGTGTTGCTAGTAGGGACCTTTAGCAACCACATAAAAGCTCATTAAACGCAGACGTAGCAGTACTGAAAGGATAGGATACGTCTGCATTTAATGAGCTACGTCGGGTTTGCTAAAGCTCCCTAATTACAGGATTCGAACCCACCTGTTACTAACATATTAATGCTAATTAAAGAAGAATTTTCTATTCAAAATCCATTGTGTTATATACTTTAGGAAGAATAGTCAATGAACACACCAGAATGATACAAACGTTATATCACCAGGAACACCCTTTACCCATATGAGGTAATATTATAGAGTGTTAGGTTTAAATGGTTTTGCTAGCTAACAAAGAACGGTTCTAGAACGTTTTAAAATGTTTGTATTTGGTTTGGAAACAAACGTTTGTGTTAGAATGTTTTAAAGCAGTGCTGAAGGTATGGGATACATCTGGGTTAAATGAGCTACGTCGGGTTCGCTAAAGGTCCCTAATCTCAAATGTGTAAAGTATGTAAAGGAGCCGTGGCTGTGTGGTCTAGGCGTTGGTACATGATACTTGCCCACATGGGTTCGAACCCCATTAGAAGACCAGGTTTTTCTGCAACTAACTGTCAAGATGAAAACAAACCTTTTGCAAACGTTTTGTAAACCGTCTTTTGCAAACGTTGTGTTGTTTCAACATTTCCAAACGTTAGGAAAACGTTTTTTTGTAAGCTGGGTTGGCTTGTGAGGGGGTGGGTGAGCCACTTAATAAATGCAGTTGAATCCTATGATTTTAGCATTGAAACGTCTTTATTAAATGTTACCCTGTGAACTAATTCTTTTTCACCCATTCTCTAACATAAGTCTTATGAGAGCCAAGCTTTTCCACCAGAAGCCTGGATAGCTCAGTCAGTTAAAGCATGGGGCAGAGATAGTGAGGCCTTGGGTTCAATCCCCAGCAAGGCTTGAGGTGAAAGATACATTTAAATTTTTTTGAATATAAATCAAATGCAATTCCATCTATCTTAACACAGAAATAATGTAGTTTTAGCATGAGAATTATGTTTGTATAATGTTCTGCAGATGTTAAGTCACGTTAGGTTTAGGTAATTTACGTGAATAAACCTGGCAAGAACGTTTACATTACGTATATATACGTTCCTTAACGTTCATCTAGGTTTAATAACGTTAAATAACCCTTACATTTGAACGTTTATATTACGTAGTAAAGTAACGTAATTCAAACATAGAAATAACATTCTCTGAACGTTGAGTAACGTAAGTGTGTTTACTGGGAGCAGAGCACATAGATCTGCAGCTTCACAATCAGCCCGAAGTAAAGTGGACAATATGTCGAAGCTGCAGGTGCAGAAGGCTGCAGCTTGCACTTAACCCAGAGTGCTTGAATGTGCTATGCTCTTTGCAGGGCGACATTCATGCATCATGGCCATAAAGGACATATATCTTGGTGAAACGGATTGCGGCCCTTACAGCAGTAACCCCTCTGATGCAGATCCTCTAATACACATGGGCTCTTTTATTAGAGGGGAAGAAGACATGTCTCAGCTTTGTCGCATTTACTCATTTTATCTTGTATTTTCAAACACAAGTTTTGACAAGATTGCACTATTAAATAATTGGCACTCGTATACGCCGGAAACACTACTTCTAAACTAGAGCTATCAATTCAGGTTAAGTAGAGCAGTGGGAGAAGGCATATTGCTCGTGCCACAGTTCAACACATTGGCTCTATATGTAATGCCATGCCTTATAGAGGTTGGTAATAGCTGTGTGTATGTGAGTATGTGAGTGTGAGTTATGTGAGCTGTAACTAGACTGAGCTGCTCATCAGCTGTACGTGTGAGCAGCTCTCAGCAGCTCGGTACCCACAACACCTACTCCATACAGGAACCACACTGAGAACACCGTGTGGGTCCATAAAGCATCAGGCCATGCCCTCGCTGTGGAGGGTTCAGCTTCCTGATTTATATAATGCACTGCAGCAGTGGCCTAGTGGTAGGGCATTTACCTCGCATGCAGCAAGTCAGTGGTTGAACCCCCAGCCAGGCCAAGAGGATAAGTAATGTAGAACAGTATGTCTACCAAGGCTGCCAGGCTTCCAGCAGAAGGCTGTCAATAAGGGGGTTAATCTGCATCCTTTAATTTATTATGGGCCAGACACAAGAAAAACTGGGTACTATGCACCCAAAAACAAGATTGGTTGTCAGGGTATAGTACTATGATTGTGCGATCATCATATCGGGTTGTAGTTCCAAAGAGCACCTCACACCTTACATACAACAGTAATGTCTACATTAACGACAGTAACCATGGTAACAATGCTCTCTATGACATGTAACAAGCTCCAACCCTGCCTCTGATGTAGCTCTTGCTCCTGGTGAGACCTGCTTGCACTTCACGTTTAAGCTAATTTCATGTGAACATTGGCTGTACTAGAGCCTGCTCTAACAAAGCCCTGTTGTAGCAAACAAGGATATGTCTGTGGTTCATTGCATCTCAGGTCAAAAATCATATTTCTTATTTATCTTAACCCTTGAGAACATCACAGTGCACCGTACTCCTTTGTCCTCATGATGCATGCATGTAGCCACGACAAACAACTTGCTGCTGTCAATGCACTCAACCCTACTGAGTTGATAGACTCCTTAAGGGCCAAAATGTGCATTAATGCTGTGCCAACTAGCTTGATGCTTCATTTCAACATTTGAACAGGAGGGCATCATGCCCTGCTTTATGGGTTAACAATGGCAGCGGTTACACCGTGACAGACTGTCAACAAGAGGAAAAACGTCCTGTGACGACACGACTACTCCTACCACAGCCTGCAGCGTCCTCTGGTGTGTGAAAGGAGTACTGAGGGGAGAAGGAAATGATTGCTTCTATAAATAAACCTGTGAGCAGCAGTCAAAGGGGGAGGAGGAAGGCACCCTGACAGCCTGGAGTAAATCATGTACAAGACTTCTTCTTCATGCATTTTGCATCGTCAGCATCCTTCGCTGTTACCGGTAACATTCATTTCATGATTATTTAAGAGCCCAAGTTGTCGCATGTGGATAAAATTGGGTTGGTTATTAACTCAGATTAAAACACTGTGCTTGATACTTGCCATGACAATGCCTAACACTGATGATTTAACATTTAATAATCTTACTGCTGAAGGTAATTGTATGGAGGCTTTAGGACAAATTGCCAGTTCCCGACGCAGACTGCCCTTTGGTTACTAGTACCTGGCCTCCGGCAGTCTTTATGACCGGAGAGCATTCATCATAGACAAGATTCCTACCTTATTGCCTGCCTATTACATTACTGTCCACCCTACTGCATGAATACACACTCACTATATCTGTCTGAGACCAACTTATTCCAATGACTTCATTCTGCCAGAGGAAGAGGCTCCCATAAGGTCACTCAAAATTGTAAAATAAAAAAAAGAAAAAAAAAGAAAGGTACCAGCAAAACAAAGTGAGCAGTCCAATGCATTTCCAACAAGGTAAGATTTAATTTGATACTAAATATGCCCATGTTTGTCCATTATCTGTCAACATTGTCATAAAATTGTAAAGAAAAAAAAAGAAAAGAAAAAAAGAAGAAGAAGAGTTCATAATAGTCTTCATTGCAGAGTTGATTAAATATTGATTAAAAATTTAGGATAATCAATAAACATTGAATCACTGATTTGTCAAGTTGACTCAACTTTCAAATCTAATTTATCTTAACATCATGACAATTTAGGGATCGTTGGGATCGATATTGAATCAGCAATAATTTAAAGCCTCCTTTCTGCTTGGCTCACCCATCTCCCATTAGGCCTGTATTGTGGGGTCTGCCTCTACCCTTCACAGAAACTATTGCATGCCTGGTAACATCTCACGACGACCGGAAACGGAAACGTTCACTCAGCATCCTTCAGGTGGGGTTGGCGCAATATGGCGGCACTTCCGGTCGGCAGCCCACTGGTTCCTGGCATGTGAGGCTTCCACTCCGCTGGTCCCGCCGGAACACGTAGTCAGCGCGGTCATCTAGTATTCTGAATAACCTCCGAGCAGAGGTTTACATGGAGCTGGTATTCATATAGGCATGAGAGTCTCTGCTTGAAGGGTTTCTCTTTCTCTTTACTGCCTCGTGCAATGCCTCCATTCTGTCAAATTTCCCCTTTTCTTTCAATTTCTAATTTTGGATAGTTTTTTTTTTGTAGAGGCCAACTTCCTAGAGTTAACCAGGAAGACAATACTATGATACCCTAAGCAAACATGTTGTTACTTGATGAAATGTGGCATGGAGATAGCATTCAATGATACAGGCCACTCCACATGCCTTCTCTGTGGTAGACAGGCTCTGTGCCGTCTGCCCTTGGCAGCCCCCCGTCAACATCCATTTACTGTTCAGTCCTTAACTTACTTAGGCTAACCCTTTGGAGAAAGTACATTGTGTCAATGTAATATGTCCTTTTGTTGGCATCACTTCAGGGTCAATGATACTCCGGAAGGGGCGGCATGATGCAGCAATGCAGTGCCGGCGAGTTACTCACCAATGCTGCATTGGTGCATTATATAATGACATGATGCACATAAGCGACACTCTGTTGTTCTTAAAGGGTTAACTTGCTTACTCTGGCCGCCTCCACTACCTCCCCTTATCCCTCTGCCTCACTGGTTCTGTGACCGTGGGCCCCATTATTTATCATATACCCCTTTACCAGTTTACAGTCAGTCTGCACATGTATATATCCACTTGATGATGTCCTACAGTGTTTGTGTCTGTGTTATATGAATGCACCCGATTGGTTTATTATCAGCTTTATTTACAATTAACGTTTGTTGTTTCCTTTTGTACTTTTAATACTGGTACGATAGTTCATTCAATGAAGACGGCATGATGTCTCAATGCATTCATTTGTCATCATGATGCATGAATGCAGTGCCAGATACTAAGTACTGGCTAAACAGTTCTGCATTGGTGCATCATGCAGCACCTTCGAGTTACTCACTAGTCCTGCCTGACATAAATGTATTTATAGTGCACTGAAAAACCCTTACGTATTAAGTTCTCCTCTTGCTCCAATATATCTAAGGACCTCTTTTGCTATACTACTACCCCTGTCTACTCTATATTGTAGAGTGAAGGCTCACAGGAACCTAATAACTCAGATGTTACCCACCAAAGGTCAGACGCCTTGTCACAGTATAAGGGCCATTAGTAGGTGAAACCCATTTCCCAAGAGCTGCTCCAACCAAGAGACTTCATTTCCCCAACTAGATCCTTTAATGTGCTGCTAGTAGAGGTCCATTGGAGGGCACAATGACAAGGCAAAGGCACAGTGAACTCCTCAGACTGTGTTCCATCATTGTTCTCATCCAGATAATATTTGTTTGCCTTTAGAATTATTAATCATGATCGGTAGCTATTTGTAATTTTTAACATCGCAACGAATCACCCATACTTTGTGTCTAAACTTTTGAGATTGAATACAGATTTATAGGGTACTAATAAAAGCAATGCTGTGGAGTAAAAAAGGGTCAGGCATCTCAATGTGAGTCTAGCAATGCTGGCTGAACTACAACTAAAACTCAATGATACAATAAAACCTAATTTTTACAGTTTTTACAAATAATAGAGAGATCTTGCCCCCAGTACTGCGCCTGTATATACAACTTCAGTACAATAGCCCTTTTACATTATTTGCTGGACCGTGCGCCATAGTGTATAGCTCCACCACACATTAGTATTCTATGGTGGCACATTACCTTGAGAAATAAGGGATTTGTGGAAACAATTTGTGACCAGCCCCATTCACCATACGCCCCCTGCAATACACCCAGGCAACTAGCCCTCTACAATACCAGCGGTCTTGAATAGACCAAAAGGGCGGTGTGTGTGTAGCAGGGTAACTGACAACAATGTGTCTCACCAACTTTATCTTTCTTCATATGAGAAACGAAACTCCTAGTATAGATCTTCTGGCCATGTTACTTGAGAATATATTTTCTCTTTTTGCTGAAACCCTAGACTACCTCGAGTTGCAGCTGTGATGGTTATTAGTCTGCTATTACCCCTGGCTCCAGAACCCAGGTTTATCGTTTGTTGCCCAGGTTGCCATGGGAACCACGATTACTGCCCTGGTGCCTAATCATTCCATATTCTGTGGTGCCAATTCGCCAATGGTATTATTGGGGACTATTCAATACCCAAACTACAGGTTAAAGCAAATTGCAAATCGATGGTTTGCATCACAATCAGTGCCCCCCACTAATATTGACCGTTTACGGGTGGCATGTTGTTATGGCGTGTTGTCACAGCACCTGCCAGTTATTATTGTATTGGTGCATCATGACCATCACTTGGGAGTGCATCAATGCCATCAGTCGGCATGATACATGAATGTAGCAATGGTGAGTTACTGACCAGGACTGCATTCATCCATCATGACGACATAGGGGGATAGATTCACTATGCTCTGCCCTTATAAGATTAGCTATCTTTAACTTGTTTTTATGGTACATGTAATACTAATTCGTCCGCTGGAGAATGGCAGGTGGCGACTGATAGGCACGAACGTTGTAACATGATTCAATTTATGAGGTTTCGAGTTTCAGAAATTGCAGAGACTGCGTGCTAATGACAGCACCTGCGTATTGACACAGCTACTAATGGGACAATGGTAAAACAGTAATGGCAGGCTAGTGTGTGGAGGAGGGCCCGATATTAAAGTTCTCACCACGGGTCTACATCTAGTTTTTCTAGTACTGTTCTAGTCAAACAACGAGTGGCATATTAGTGTTGAGACTGAAGCTTTAAGACTGGCCAGAGTAATAAAGAATGATAGAAAGAAGACATGTTAATGTGTTGTGGAGAAGCTAAGAAACTGAAAATGGAAGTAAATTTGAAAGACAGGAAAGTACAGGAGGTAGGAAGATTAGGATAGTGATAAATGGGGAATGGAGAGAGTAGTCTAGGCAGAAGGGGCATTCCGAGTAATTTGTCAGGAAGCCTGAAGGTAGGGTAAAAATAAGCAATAAAGGCAAACTAAGAACTCTATGGATGCCTGACACATTGAATATCATTTGAAATCTGGTGTATATATCCTTGTATTATCATCAGGCACACTCTTGTAAAGAATGACTCTGCACCATCTATATAACAGGCACTGTGTATTTATTCTGGGTAACTCGTTTAGGTAGACGGTCGGTTACTGCAGCACACACTGGTGACTACACAGGGGTTCAGACAGAGAAGGACACTACAGAATAAAGAGAGAGCTACAACCAAAACCTAAAAAACAAGTCAATATGACCAGAGCCTGGTGGTGGCAGAAACCTATTGGTCGTGCATCTATTATGGATGGTGTAATTGGTGCAGGGTGCCACAATTAGTTTACGCTGCTGGAGGAGCCTCCAGGCTGTGTGCTGTGGAGCTGGGATCAGGCACTCCAGGGTGTGGTCACACTCGTGTGTCTCTGTCACAGCCCTACTACTCATCTAACATCAGGGATTTGAACATCGCAGATCTTGATTGAAATAGACATGTCTTCTAGGCTTAAAATGCTATGAAAATCATTATAGTTATGGCAGGACTATCCGCTTTAGGTACTTGTAATGGGTGCCTTAGTACTGGATAACTGATCGAGTTAACATCGTAAGATTGAGCTGTTCTTTTCTAAATGTTACAACCGTCACGTGGTATTTATACATGAATAAGCCAGCATTTGGTCTCGTACCTTACAGAGAGAGAAGGAGGGTAAACCACGTCAAAAGGGTGTCCAGGTTGCCTCCAGAATGACTCCCCTCTTAAGGGGAGCCAAGGTCGCCTAAGGGAGCGTAGCTAGGTGACTCTCTGGCTGACCTAAAGGAGTCACCTGGGGGGAGTCATATGATCCAGAGAGCTATATGACTCCGCCAGGTCAGCTAGAGAGTCGCCCAGGCGCCCCCAGACAGGGGAGTCATTCTGGAGGCAGCCTGGACTCCCCTTTGACGCTGTTTCTTTTTTCTGTGTAGCTGTGGATAACCAGCCTTTGTCCTAGCTTATCTATATATGTACATTATTCCAATACTCTCTCATGTGTGCAGTAGCATGAATATGACGAGAGGACCCTGAAAGATACCCGCGGACAGCAGCGACAACTCACAGGTTGCAGCATTGATTGATTTAGCGGCTCGAATACACTGGTTGGAGCAGAGTGTACTAGTAACTTGGTGGAGAGTGGCTGAGGGGTGTGGGATCTGGGGACGGTGCGGCAGATCAGCCTCCTGATCAGCAGATCCCGCCCTAGGCCCAGGTCCCGGTAATGGGTCAGTACATCAGGCTGGGGCAGGCGGGGCACAGGCCATGCACACCTCACACCTGGGAGGTGGGAGGGAGGGGCAGGTGTACTACTTGGTACACACATAAGACTTAACTCCACTGAGTGAAACAGGAGCATCTATCTATTTCAATCCCACATTGTCAGTATGGTCCATGCTTTTCTTGCAGCACTAATGAGTTACTCGCATTATCTTGCTGTAATCATGTAACTCATTAGGTTCCCTTAAAGGGTAAACCTGTGTTATATCCTGTGTTATATTGTCCTATTATTCAGATTAAATCCTCTGTCAGCTGCCTACATCCCCAACCCTATATTATGGCCTCGGTGCTTTTACTGCAGTGGGGATTAGCACCATGGGCGTCTCTACACCTAGATAGATCAGCATACAATTTATGCATTCTTAGAGGTACCACCTACCAAAATAATCTAAAGAGTGACCACGTTGCCCGATCTTTCCCTATCATTTAACGGCTATATTTGCATACTTCTGCTCATATTAGATATAGCATTATTGCCCTTGCCAAAACCATTTGATCAAAGTTGAAAACAAATGTATTAACAGAACAAAGAAGAAAACTAACAGTCAATGATCAAGGATGCTTCACAGTGCCCTGCATGGAACATCGTTTTAGCATGGCTGGCCACTCATAATTAATGTATATAACTCAGCACACCTCCAGGTAACGAACCCCATAAACAGGGCCTGGAGGCAGCTGAGGGTATTAAACAGAGCTGAGTTATGGAGGGGTTTATGTAGAATGTGTCTACATAAATCGTTTACCTGCTGGCTGTGTGGACGTTTAAGGTGGGATTAGTGGCAGGAGGAGTAAGTGTGTGGTACTGGAGGAGGCTGCCCATGGTGCCGTTAACCCTTTAAGGACCACAGAGTGCTCTAGTAATCTATTCTATGTGCCGCACGGATGACCAGCACTGCTTTCATTTATCATGCCAATTAACCCCTCGGGAATGTTTCAACCCCAAAGGGTCGGCATGCTGTTTGAATGCAGCCCTGTCGAGTCTATGAGAGTCTACTCGCCAGGGCTGAAGCCATACATCGTGATGACGAAGAGCATACTGCGTGAAAGCACTATGTGACCCTTAAATGGTTAATAAGTATTTATAAAACGTGGTAGTTTTATGCTGAGTTTGCAGGTGGTGTTGGACTATTATGGGATTGTGGTTGTGGAGCTTGTCAAGTCCTGGGACTTGACTTGGGGAGTAGTCATCATGGGGGCTGGGGGGAGGTTGGTGCAATGTCTGGTAAAGTAAGAGGTAACAAGGTTGCTGTAGATACAGGGTTCGTGTATTCCCTAGTCTAACCCCACCCACCCCACACACTATATAACATCCTCGAATTGCCCTTTCCTTGTCGACGGCATGAACATGAATATCTTAAAGCCCTATTACACGGACGTGATATGATGTGAAAAACGTCGCGGCATCTGCATTTAAGACGCATGTTAAACATCGAAGGCATCTGCCTTCAAAATTAGAACGTGTTTGATTTCAACTGAAAGTTAATTTGAAGGCAGATGCCTTCAAAGATGCCTTCTCCAGATGACATTTGTGTAATAGGGCCTTTACAAACCACCATGTAAAAAGGTATTTGATGGATATAGTCTGTAAAACAGCTTATCCAAACTGTAATACTCTATGGTCTCAGAATCTAGACAGCACAAAGAGATGGTCTGCAACTATGGGGAGATGGCAGTCCTATCTACATCTAACCAGTCCCATATATATGACTATCGGATACTAGACAGTAGATCTATCAGCATCAACATTCAGACATACTCCCAAAGGGGAAGTAACAGCTCAAATCGATAGAGAGCTTTCTATGGCTGGTATATACTTGTGTGTAAGAGTTTTCCTCAAATGCGGGAATTATCACATCATATCGTTCAATAGAGAACATATGTTTAAGCAGAAACGATGCCCCATGCGGGGCACGTGGATTATCCGGTTGCCTTATTGAAAACCTTTTTCACGAAGGAGAAAGGAGGAAAACAGTCAAGCAGAAGTGACGGCCCATGCACACAAGCGCGAAGCATCCTTTCTGCATGGCTACTCATATGTTATTGTGGGAATGTGGCTACCCGGTGGTGCTAAATATGTCTTAAATGATGCTTCCTGCAAGAGGCATGTTCCCATGCTACTATCAGACATAGATGATAGACCGTGTCAATATGTACTTCAACCTAACAAGAATGTGAAGGTCCTTTATTGCCAGCTGGAGGGGGGAAGGGGTACAGTGAGGGAATAACTAAAACAGTCGGGGTGGAGGTATTTACAAAAGTCAGTGCTTGGTTTGGGGGGGGGGGATGGCATATTATTGTTAAATATTGTTGGGTTTGTTCGGCTCAAGCTAACTAATACATGACTGGTCCCTGAGAGTTAGATGTGCTGAGATGTGTAAAAACTGGTGGATGGGCTTTCATGGCTGGTTATTGATGCTTATGTCTTCCCTCCACTGCTCCGATACACCATACGTCACACCGTAATTAACGTCACCAGAGATTACCTTGAGACGTGGGCGTGACGTCATCAATATTGCTGTGACGTAGCTGTGACGTCAGACAGAGGTTTTGTATCCTGAAGCTTTATTTTAGAAAGAAAGGTCATCCATCAAGTTATTACGATAGACAGCAAAGCTCATTGGCATTTCCTCCCCATGTAACCAACTCAGACCAAACCTATCCTGTTCATTATCTTGGCGGTCGATAGAGCTTAGAGGGCAGATCGGGCCCCAGAGATCCCTCGCGAGCGTTTTTTTCCCATTCTTGATGGCATCATATATAATCAAGTGTATCTTCGCAGTAATAAATGAATGGCATTATGTTGAATTACAATTGACTCTTTCTTTGATTCTAGTATAGCGGTGCATTGTTGATAGTGATTAGTCAAGATAATGTAGTTGTAAACTGCCTAAAGCATCAAACCCAACTAATCCTTACGGCTCACACTGTCAGAAATGGGGTAAGCTGCATATTCAGAACATGGCTTTGTTCCCTTAATCATCCCTCACTACGCCCGTTACTTCACAGTCTTAGTACAAGAAGGATTTAATCTCCTGCTTAAAGTATATCATTAATCATGTCCCCATAGTGTTCTAGTCCTATTCATGCATTTCTAGCGTACGCGTCTTACCCTCTTCGCTAACGTCTGTATGGGAGGATGGTGCTTCATGTATATGCACATTATGTAAAGCATAGACTAAAGATAATCTATGCTTGTGTAAGTTTGGGGGGGGGGGGGTTGTGGCCCAAATTAAATAAACTCTTCAATGGCTAAGAGTAAGCAACCCGCACTGCCATAGTTCCCCACCTTAAAAGATTCCTGCCATTCCACAAAAATGTTATGCGAGTCCAGCGTCTCCAAAGACCACCCTCAATGAGACAATTCAATGCTGACGTGTTATCTTAAATCACCGTTCATGCATTGATGCATCATATCTACAGATACACATGCCGCCTTAATGCTGGCAGCATGCTATCCTTGAATGGTTAATCTGATTGTGATTCTGAAGCCATGAGGGTAATCCTGGAAACACCTGCATAGTGATACTAATTATCTCACCTGGTTATGCAGAAAGGAGGTAGTTGGGAGGGGTCCAGTCTGAAGATACGGTCCTCTTGGTTGGGTGTACACTTAGCTATATCCATAAGTCCATCACCAGGTATACACAACGCGGATCTAGGAGCACAGAGATGGTCCCTTATGGGAAATCGGCAAGCGAATAAATCCGTAGTATCTTTGATGTAAAGTAGACTATTAAGATAGACAGGCAGAAATTGGTTGGTAGGTTTTCACAGCACCACAGGTCGTCAACGGTTTTCTCTGTTAATCGTAGTTGTATCCGCAGTTATATTATCATGGGTATAATGTGGTATCATCCAATGATCCATTATCGTATGTTATATTACCCCTTCAAATCTCTGTCTGTGGTCTTCTCATACCCAACTCTGTGTTAAGATATATCCCACCGAGGTTTGACAATGTGTCCTGCATACACCTCAGCTGCCTCTCTGTTGGACTGACCTCAGGTCAAGGACTATTAGCATTTCATCATGTACACTGTTTTACCAGCTGGATATCTATAGTTTACCATGAGGCCTGGTATGATCCAAGTCAAATTGAATAGACAAGTTAAAACTGGACCAGCTTTAGTAATATTGACATATTAACATAAAGGTTTAGGTATAAATTCAATTGGAAGGCACCCAAAATACCAAATATATATCTAGGGCAACATAGACATCCTGCAGATAAGGGGTTGCCAGGAAGTCGCAATCCTGGCAGGGTATATCCAATGTGATGCTTTTGGATACTTTCTATAAATATCCTGGCATAGCTAGCATTATACTTGGCGATGTTTAGGTACAGATGGTTGTGTTGATGCTGGGGAAGGGAGCGGGGACTTGGAAAGTAATTTCCTGCAGCTAGCCAACTGATACTCTCCAATCCCGTCTCCTGGAAAAGTGGAAGTCCAATCCTATTTGAATCCTCCCAAAGGTCCACAGGCTCTGCCGACCGTCTAACACTGTCCACTGCTTGTCTAGATCTACAGGGCTTTGTCTTCTGGTGTGGTTTCTGGGCAGCTTTGTCAGAGTCCAGATCCTGATACACATGTACTGTGCAAACAGTGTGGTGGTATTTGTGACGGTGGTGGTGTGGGCTGGGTGGGTGGGAGGTGGGGGAGGGGGAGGCTGGATGGGTTGGGTGGGTGGGGAGGGTTAGGGGGACTGGTTTTGAGCACATTACATTTTCACGTGATGTGCACCCATGGAGAAAGTATTAGGTCAAAAGTTAGGTTCATCAAGGATAGAGACTTTAGGCAACACTTAAAAAGAATAAGGGTAGAAACAAAAGGGGGCGAACTAGAGAATATTGGAAGTAGCATTGACGTGTTGATTTGACAGGCATGAGCCAGCAGAAAGGATGCTCCATATGGGAGGGGGCGGGTTATCTTTTCGTATTGGCTCCATGTCTTGGTGATCCATTCAGAACAGTATCAGCAGGCAAGGGAGAAGGATGATCAGAGTTGAGAATTATTTCTGCGTGGCTGCTCACATATATCACCAGAGACAATGGGAGGGTAATGGCAGGGACGGAACGGCACTTTTCCACAGGGCCAGTCCCCTATCAATGCACAGATGACACCCAGATTTATTGGATCAATGGTGGATCCTTGTTTCCATATAACACCCGGACTTGAGGTAGCGGCTCATTGTATAACCATAGTCTCTCCCTGCACACAATGGGAAGTGGTCAGCCATTCCCCAAACCAGTAGTCACCAAGTCACACAGGCAGACAGACCTCCCCACAGGCATCCACTAAGTCCTAAACCTATGGGGGGAGAGCTGTGATATGTAGTATATACATGAAGGCCTGCCACCTGGATTTCGGCCATTTTCTTTTTATTGTTGTTGTTTGTGGTGTTCCATATGGTGTAAGGGGCCCGACTTTACTTCTTCCACATATAATAAATACTCAAGCATAGGTAAATAGATAAATATATTTTTATTTACCTTATATAAATTGCCTGTATTTATATTAGTTAGATTGATATTTTTCCTATAAGCCTGAAGCTTAATCACACAGTGGACTGCAGACTGCCCATGTGGAAAGTGCTCTGCAGCTATGTTGACACCCAGATGAAGGGGGACTAACATAAAATGTGCTATTATGCACAATGTCATGTAAAATATACATTCATGGGGTCTGCATATATTTTGTATTTCTATATATATATAAATGTAGCAATGCATATAATTGTATCTTACTACAGTTTTGCATATTAACCCCCCACACCCAAGTGTCTAGATGATCGAACCATTTGAGTGACGGGCCTTTCTATATTTAGAACAACCCACCTCTCCTCCCATAGGCTTAGGACTCAGAGTACGCCTGTGGACCTCCCCCAGCTGTCAGCCCCCCCCCCCCCCCCCCCACACACACACACAGCTGTGACCAGGTACCAGGTCTGGAGGTGTCGTCCTCCAGGTCCCCACCACTCACACCAAAGGTCACCTCCACCACTCACTCCCTACAGACTCTCCTTAACCCGTTAAGGGCCGCATCAAGATCTAATATCCTTGGTCGGCATGATGCATGAATGCAGTCCTGGTGAATGACTCCCGGGAACTGCATTCATGCATCATTCCGAATTTTCGTGAGTGTGTCAACCAAGTAGGGACAGATTGATGCTTGAACGCCATGCTGGCGAGTTACTCGCAAGGGTTGTATGCATTCGCCATTACGACAAAAGGCATTAACCATTAAAGCACTATGCGGTCCCTAAAGGTTTAACCTCTCAAGGTGAACTCCCAGTACACTGCACTATACTGGAGCATACCTCCATTTTTTTCTTGCTTCACTTTGTTAGCATTTACGCCACACGGTATGCATGTATAAGAGAGCTTAAACACATAGTGCCTCCAGACATTTGGGCACTGTTTTATATAGATATAATAAGATAGTGGTCCAGCCTATACGATCGCTTAAAGAGGACGACACAGGTGACGACACAATAAATACTTGAAATTCAAGTATATTTTACAAAGCCGGTAACAGCATTATAAAAATAGTCTAGAAATGCCACCATGTATCAGCTCATGGTAGCTGTAATAAATCTGAAACTTAGACTCAGCATGCCAGCCATGACTGAAATATCCCTGAAGCTTCCTACAAATCATATGGAGCAAGCTGCAGTTCACTGGATAGTCAAACAATACATTAAGATGAATATCGTTACAATACACTGAAGATGTGCTTGTAAAGAGGGGAATATCTGCCATCCAAGAGGTGCAGAGAAAAGTGGGAGGAATCAACTCTCTAGAGCTAGTGGTATGAGGTCAGTGAGGCGTTGGTGAGAGCGGCAATGGAGGTGGATGGAATAACCACTGTTTACTACTGATTGGGTGGGAGCTGGATCTAGGCTAGAGTTGTGATTCATTTTGGTGTGTCGCCATGGTAACCACACACATTCCCCTGGTGCACCACCTGGTGGCGGTGTTATTAACTAATGCCGACACGCCCCTGCAGTCTTTGTGGGGCTTTTTTTGGTCATGCTCTTGATTTTTTTTTATCGTTTTTTTTTTCTTTTTAGGCAAAATAACAATACAGGATTGTTTTTGCATGGTTACATTTTCTCTGGTGCTCACCTACTATAACTACGGTACAAGTCAAGTGGGATCACATGTTCAGAAAACAATCACTGTATTGTATTATAGATGGACAACAACAACAAGGTATGCCTATTACAGCTGGATAAACTATAGTAATTTCATCTCTTTCAACCATTATGGTTATTACATCAAGCTTGAACTATATATCGACATAAATAACAAAGGGTAACAAGCTTTACTTGTTCCTTTAAGACATCTGAGCAAATCAGCTGCATCGTTCGAAGTTACCTCATTTTTGTCCATTCATGAAGCATCTATGGCAACTATGTGCGACTATATATATTCATTATAACTAGTCCGAAGCTCTGACCCAAAGGAATAGCGTTGTTTATCGTACGAACCTGCAGTAGACTAAACCTCACCATCAGGATCTTTAATAATACCCTAAACAATGTACAAGATCATATTTACACAGAGGCAAATATCAGAGTCACCCAATGTCGCCAATACTACTCTCATACAACGGTCAGGCACTGCTGGACTATAATAGATGGGTCAAGGGCCATTCTAGTGAGGGTCAGGCTAGGCTGGACATTCAATAACAGGCTGGACTTTGGCAAACTTGCTTGAAAGTCTGGCCATGCTGGATCCTCATGCCACAGTCTGACAATGCTGGACTCTTGCAGGCTGAAAGAGACTCTCCCCAGAGTCCAGCATTGCCAGACTATGGCATAAGGATCCAGCATAGCCAGACTTTCAAGCAAGTTTTCCAAAGTCCAGCCTGTTATTGAATGTCCAGCCTAGCCTGACCCTCACTAGAATGGCCCTTGACCCATCTATTATAGTCCAGCAGTGTCTGACCCTTGTCTGAGAGTAGTATTGGCGACATTGGGTGACTCTGATATTTGCCTCTGTGTAGTGATTAAGGACCATCTCATGACCCCCGTAACCCCGTATATGCTGTATATAATACCTGTGTACAGTGTAGGTATATTTTCTCAAAACAGTAGGCGTCAAGTATAGGCCCTCCAAATGCTTCAAATAAAGATCACAATACCCTTGCCAGGAGAGAAACTTACTTGTTTGGTGTATAAATGCCAGGACCGAGGTGTGTCCACTACCAGCCGTGCTCCCTACTGTGACTATACACATAATACATATATACACTACTACAGGAACTCAGCATTCTGCACAACTCCTTTACATATGTCACAGATGTATACTGCTAATGAATCCATTAAGGACCGCATACTGATTTAATATGCTATGCCCTTTGCCGCCATGATGCATGAATGCAGTCTTGGCAAGTAACTCGCCAATGTTGTATTAATGTATTGTGCCAATCCTCCGACGTGGATGCACTCCCGAAGGGTCGGCATGATAGATGAATACAGCTCTGCCCTCATGAGTTGCTCCCCAGGGCTGCATTTATGCATCATGACGCATCTATGCTGTCCTTAAAGTTATAAGTGGATGGTGGGTAGGTAAGGAGGGATGTCTGGTATGGTGGAGGTGACACGCTCACCTGTAATTAACCTGTCTCCCAAATACCAGCCATTACTGGAGGTCAGCCGTCCCACAGGTAGTCTACAGTGGTTCACCAGGACTCCTGCTGCTAGCATGTGGGGTCTGAGAGGTACCAGCCGCATTTAGAAATGATAGAAGAATATAAATGAACCTGCTTGGAATGCCATACATACACAGAAAAGTGAGAGTCATTGTCGCTAAAACTACCATCACCTGAGGGTCAGGAACGAAAACTACCTTCACCTGAGGGTCAGGCACTGCCTGACTCTCAGGTTAGGGTAGTTTTAGCGACAATGACTCTCATTACTGCCTGACTCTCAGGTGAGGGTAGTTTTAGCGACAATGACTCACTTTTCTGAGGGTGTACCTTCAGCACAGATCCCTTCTACCACAGGACCCTGTCACATCGTACAAGCGTGTGCCACACTGCACAGAGGGACATTACACTGATTAATACAGGTCTGTTAGTAGATGGTTACCATGGCAACATGGCAGGTTGATGTACACGTATAACATGTGATAAGCAGAGATTACCGATATAGTGACGTCATACAGGGTTGGTGAAGGCCCTCAGGTTCGCTGTGACAGTTTTTATCTGTACGTGACATCAAGATCGAAAAGAAAACATGATTCAATTGACATTTTAAACCTCCGTCTAAGTTGACCTTTTTGACTAGATCTCTACAATATTCCCTATTCTATGCCTGTGTTCATCCTATTCCAATGTGTCAATGATAGCTGTGTGAAATCCTGAAGATGACTAAACCTGTTGGACCAAGTTAAGCATCAGTTTCATCTCCTATTGAAATTCTGAAAGTAAGTAAAATTAGAATATAATGATGTTGCCATGTGGGGTTTGGGGGGATACGTGGGTGCATTATGTATAGTTACTACGTGGGTGGGCAGACCAACAGCATAATATACAGACCTGCACTTACACATCATGTAGTTCCACAAACACACACCATACGGCGCCACCGCCACTGCCAGACCACGTGACCAAGACAAACAGGAAGGGGGCTGCCCCCACAATGCAGCACTGCCAACACTCTCCGGGCAGGGCATGATCTCCAAACACAGTCTTGGTGCGTGGACAAAGATCTCCAAACATAGCCTTGGTGAATGTAAATGTATAGACATCTGGGCTGGTGTATCAACGAGCTGAATAGACACCAATTGTAGCATCAATACTGTCTATCATGACCCTATTATAGGGAGGTTCCCAACATTGCCACGCTTATGCGGGCTTTGTTTGCTGATTCCTGAACTCTATAGTCACATGTCTATGGAAATTATAAGTGTTATGTTCACCCCGATATCTGTGTTTGTGTTTAAACATAGGCTAATCAATATCAGGATTTATTCCAAAGTTTTGGGAAACAAAAGTTACAGTTTCTACAATCAGTGTCTATAAACAATAAACTGATGTAGGCCCCTTTTACAAGACGTAGCCAGCTGGTAACTCTAATATCAAATCCGAATCCCTGGCACTAGAATTAATAGCGAAATCCCGACACCGTGTCTCTGATAATCATATTGATTAAGTACTGAAACATTCATACCGCATCGTCCGAGCATGGATATTAATATTCACGGTTCCAGATTTGTCCGTATGGGTATCATATGGACTATTGAAACTTATTTTCAAGATGGTTCGATGACCTGATTCTCATCCTTTCTTGTTAAAATCACAGTATTAATTAAGAGAGTGTAGGTCTGAGAGTAATACGTATTATTTGAGAGAAATGTTCGAGTCCAACCACAACGCCATTTCATATAGATCATCTATGTTTAGGTATCAGATGGCTCTATCAGCTGATACAGTTATCCAATAATAGGGACCTTTAGCAACCACGTAAAAGCTCATAAAACGTGGACGTAACGTAGGTCTTTACCATTGCTACCAATGCACGTAAAAGTGCCTATGTCTGCGTTTATTAAGCTATGTTGGGTTTGCTAAAGGTCCCTATTAGATATCATATTGCAACGGAATAACCGTGTATCACGAAATCGCAGAATTGCGTTCTGAATCACAGTCTGTCAAGGCACAAACGGCCAGCCCGGTTAGCTCAGTCGGTAGAGCACGGGACTCTTAATCCCGGGGTCGTGGGTTCGAGCCCCACATTGGGCGCAGCTGTTTTCCCTTATGAACAATTACATAATTTCATCGGTTTCGTAATGCTACAAATAGATAAATCTGAGTGAAATGTTATCACATCTTTAACATTGACGCTAAGAGACTTTCATTTGTTTGGGATGTAGAACCACCGAGGAATGTTGGTGAATAAAACTTGGAGGAAACAATATGATTGGGAAATTAATCTTCAAAATGAATGAAACAATTTCAGTTTTTGTTCTGTTAAAACCAAAAGATATTAGCCCTATGAGAACTACATGATCTCAAGGCTCCACTCCTCATTCACGGCCTGATGCATCAACGCTGAGTTTGAGAATGCATCATACCGACCCTTTGGGAGTGTACGGTATCAACTTTACGAATGAATGCCGGCAAGGTGTTTTTATAGTGTTACATCTTTTACAAATCCCGTATTCACGCATCGTGCCGACAAAAGGGCATAGCATGCATTCCTACATTAAAGCATTGTCCTACCCTCAAAGGGTTAAAACCACCTCCCCGCCTCCCCCTGTTGATGACCTGTCAGTCTGTCACCACAAAACGTCATTTCCCCTTCCACCCCATGCTGTGCCCCAACACCTCTACTACCGTGCTCAACGGTGCGTGGGGGCATTAACGGGATTGGCTGGTGTTTTAACTGGAAGGAAATAACCATTGTTTGTTTGATTGATTCATTGTTGATCTATTTATTTCTCTTTCAAGTTGTTATTTCTTGCAATTTTGTGTTTTTCAATCAATCATTTATTGGACGCATGACATGCTCTTTAATGACATTATGGTAGGCTAGTTGTTACAAGGAGACGTAAACTATAACTGCATGTGTCAGTTATGATAACCGATCGTATCAGGAATCTTATGATTTGCCTCCAGATCAGAGACATACTTTCTCCGTTTCATACATTTTACTTTGAGAATCAATCTGCGCGGAATTACGCAAAGTCACACCGTATATGCCTGCCTTCTGACCAGTCATCTCCTCCCATATGTAGGCCTATGATATTTTGTGCTATAGATATCACGGATTTTAATAGATGTTGAATTGAATATACTCAACCTAGCATTGAGAATCGTCGCTCTCCATTATAAATCGGTAAAATAGTAAAATGGCAATCTAAATATGAAAACATGCAAATAGTTGACTGCAACTTAATAAACTATAACATGATTTGTTTCCAGTAGTAGAGATCCCTAACACAGGGGTAGAAGTGAATCATTACATACAATGTAAACAGTGGACCCTCACTAAACCTCGAATATTACTATACGTTGGATCCCTTACTTCCTTATAGGCAGTTATCAGGCAACAGCCTATATATGTTTCATCATAATTGTTTGGATTTAATTCCTTAGATAGTTTGCTTCCTCAGGCATCTTTGAGGGCCGACTGTAGAGGTTATCAAGGCAGTCAATATAGGTACATTGTATATAGTATTTACGACAACTTATGAACCTTAAATTCAGTAGTAGGAATAAATTAAGAATCTCTGCTAACATATTGGCCCATATAACACCACACGGCTGCTACATGGACTTAAAAATGGTATGTAAGCTAATATACTTCCCAAACATTTTCTTCACAACGGATATACTTCTAATGTGAAGGGTTTTTGATTATATTAGCTGATATGCAGTGCTCAATGTTATATAATTATACTTGTCTATAAATGCATGATTTGAGATAGAAAACAATGTTGCTTATTCACCTCACTGACTCAGTGTCCCCTCTATGTGAGCATAACAGGAACTAAGCTAATAGGGAAAGCACAGAGCCATGCAGTATAAACACATAGGGAGTTTTAGTGTCGACCAACAGTTAAGATAATTGCACTAGATATGCTCATTTGATAGATTTAGATATATCCCATCCTTTTAAAAGTACGGGAGTATTTATAGCATGGGATGTACAAAAATATTATGGCATCAATAGAAAATTAACGACTTTTAGGTGACAAACCATCTTTAACACCATACATCACTTACATGCAAGGGTCATGAGCTGATCCAGGCATCAGTAACTAAGTGTTATAGTTATGCTCGGTTATAACATCAGGAATAGAGAATACACTACACCCTTAGGTGTGGACTCACAGGAGTGAGTGTATACATGTGTTAAGATTTGGTTCCTCCTGTATACACTATGATGTGTACCTGAGAGTTGGTCCTGTACCAGGCACTCCGAGTATAACAGGTGACATCTACACCTGTGACCTCACCGTACATTGGGGTAGTACATGTAGTAAGGAGGCCATACCCTGGTCAATGCCCAACATGCTTCTCTCTCTGTCAGGTTGTCCTTGTCCTTTTCTATTTCTCCCCAGTAGGGCTGCACATGTTTGCCTCAACCCAAGTTTTCTGTAAAATAGTGTTCAGATCCTAAACACAATGCTAAACACAATCCTGCCACGTATTTGTAAGCACACTATATTTCTAAACATGTTTAGCTCACTAATGTGATTAGCTAAAGTGATGAGCAATGTAGGTCTTTAGATCTAGAAAGTGTTCTCATTATCAAGTGTTTAGATTTCAGGTTTTGTGTTTAAATTCCCAAATGTTTAGATTTGCAGTTTTTGTGTTTAGGTATTTCCACCAAATAAATACCTCGTTATTTGCCTCAACTCAAGTTTTCGCCAATGTACCATTCTTCCACCCAAGTCCTCACCATAGGGTATACATGTTCCCAGAATGTCTCCTGTATTCTTTAAGTCACTGTGGTCTCTAGTCATACAGCAGAGTGAAGAACCTTAAGTATTACATATACCTAGAAGAGGAGGCTACTATTCGGGCGTTCAGTCAGTGCTAGTTGAACTGTTAGCCCCCGAACATGGAAGCATCCATGGCCTAACACCTAGGAGCCATATTGAGCACCCTCTCCAATTGTGAGTGTAAGTCCGTTATGAATCACCCAGTCCTTGACTTATAAAACCTATACCGCTATTCACTTGGACCATTTCTACCACATAACATACAGAGACTGCACTTTATCACTCCTGTCGCCACCTAGCGTCTTGTGATAGAATATTCCCAACCTGCAGATGTTACATATTGATGCACTGAAGATGAAAGCAGCCTCTCTGGTCAGGGACGGTCCTTACATGTTGGTTCCCGGCTACCCTTTCATCTTCCCTGATCTATCTTTAGAATCTGGCCGGTATTTATGCGCTTCCTCTTCTATTCCTACTTCATGTATCTCCACTATCTGGCGTTTTGTGGACATAAAAAGGGACTAACTCAATCACTGTGCTTTGATGTTCAGGCAGGTTGGTAATGTAAGGTGGGTAGAGAGAACAGGGCTGGTGTTCTTTGTGGGCTTGTTGCTTTGGATCCGTCCCTTTGAAATGGAAATTACATCACATTTATAACATATTGTGGCATAAATAACATGGGTAATGCCATTAGGTATTTATCCTGGCATAAATTATCCATACATGTGCAATACTCAACCTAACATTGATAATAGTCTCTCCCCGTTTAGTGTTTTCTAAGCATATTTTCATTCTGGCATGAAAGGAAGATAAATAGTTAATCGTTGAAATAGTGAATGTCAATTTGAATATCAAAGTATAATTGACTACAAATAGTTCTTCATAAATAAACACTATGAATAACTTGCTCAGCTTACTGTAAAAGAGATGCCTGCCACAGGGATGACAGTGGCCGACCTAAAAATCATTAAACTACAGGACCAAAATTGTGACAGTCATTTTATATGTTTTTGCAACAACATTTCAACTTGAAATCAAGGAAGAAGTAATTCCCATGTTTCTTTCTACATTCAGGAGTCTTGAGTTTTGTTCCTCACTGTATCTAACACTGCTGTGGCCGTTTACACATGGAAGGAAAAGCTTTACTCTCAATCTAAATCGGAAGAAAAGCGAGAGGGGTGGCGATGCATGAAAAAAGCTCCATATCCACCGCTGCTAATGTTCCCATACACATTTAATGACTAAGAAGAGTATTATATTCCACATCAGGCATCTTATAGGCCTTACCCATGCCACCCAAACATTAGCCCTTTAAAGGCTGCATATTGCTTTAATGAAACATGCCATTTAATACATGCATGAATGCAGGACTAGGGAGTCTAATTCATTCATGCATCATACCGACCCTACAGGTTTGATGCATTACTGTACGTTCGACATGATCATATGTAAGTATGCATGCATGCAACTCTGGCGAGTATCCACCAGGGCTGTATTCATGCATCATGATGGCAAAGGGCATAGTATACACTAAACTACTACAGCGGACTTCAGGGACTCCACACTCCGTGTGAAGAAAATACTTCTGTATGCACACAGTATGGTAATGAGGGCAGCAGTGTGATGTTCCCTGACATGGCAACCCTGTGAGGGTCGTAATGTGTAGGGTGTTCAGAGTGGCCTGCCATGGCACAGACACCCAGCAGTTTTGCCCTCTATTTACACTCATGTCTCATTTATGGCTAATTGACACAAAAAAACACAGTTATGTTCACACTATCTGAAAGCTATGGTTTCACTCTACACAATGTGTGGTTTCTGCAAAGATTTGTACGTTTCCACTTGTGGTTTTATATGAGTGAGTAAGTAGAAAGTGGGGAGTGTGTGCTCCCTGTGCAGGACCATATTTTGGCACTAGTAATTGATAGCTGCCCAGCAACTGCCCTGTACTAGAATAGATTTCTGGGAGAGGGTATTTGTGCAGTCAATTCCTAAATGATTGGATTGTAATGCTAAGATATAGCCCTACATTTACATATATCCCACATGTTATATGGACTACCAGAGCCAGATCTACAGCAAAATATTTCCTAAAAGTCATGGAATCACCTTTAAAATAGAGGGGCAAATAGTGTGGGATCATACATTTAATTCCCATATTTGTTTACTATCTCCTGTCTGAAGAACAAAGTGATTGGAAAGGAAATGGCCCCCATATTTACACTTATGTGGATCTACCTTTTCTTAGGAGTAGTACATTCCCTATGTAAGTCACCCTCCACTGCACCTGGATCCCTGCCACTTACACTGTAGCAGGGGAGTGCTATTTCAGGACCAATCCACTGCATGGTTAGACAGGGCTCTCTTGTCCTCCCAAAACACCTTACTTTTTGCAAAGAAATCCCAATTTAACTATGTTCTAATGGTGGGAGATTTACAATTCTTCTGCACTCAATAAAAATGGCCTGAACGCCCTATAATGTGTTGTTATAAAACGTACAGTTGTGACATTCCCTATGAGAGGTGAGCTGTGTATGTACGTTGTCAAATAGTGAAATCATCTTATCCTAGCGGCATAATGCGACGCTTAAAGGGGTTTTAAACTAATCCGACTAATACATAGAGCGTTTTCTGTATTATATTTCAGTTGCTGCCTTTTCAGTTTTCCATACATTATATCTTGTCCCACACTGTCTCCATAGATCTGAATAGCAGTGCTATATATATGAGATACGTGCTCTCAGCTTTCAGTTTATGTAATGTGATTAGTTTCCACATCTGATTTGTACTGTAGGGACATCCACTACAGTAAACGTCACTTCACTATGGATAGGGCTTATTATGTGCTCTAACTGTGACTATTGTTACAATACATCTATGTATTAGATGCACAGAGATAAACACAAATCCTTTGAGAGATGTGCACAGATTTGAAAGATTTTGTTATGTCAAATAAAGATAAATACAATACAGCTATGTTGCAACAGCTATTATTCTTAAACAGATAAATGTTAATAACTGTATGGGAAGTGATGATACACTGAATAATATATAAACTAGAATTATTTCATTTTCACATGATTCTCCCCACCCCCATACATCACTATGGCTATAATCCATGACAAAGCCTAATGTATGCCTATCTATATACCCAATAGCTTAAACGGCTAAATGTATCATTGATGTCACAATATATTTAAATAGCTTTTAGGTCCCATTTAAATTGTCATTACAACTACAGCGAATTAATTACCCCTAGACCAGCCTTCATCTTCAGCCCTTGTGTGCTCTCTCACGTTGCAACACCAAGCTCCCCACTCAGTCACTACGCAGGCGCAGCACATCCGCAGAGTGGATCTGATTATACGTTTCCGGTGGCCATCTTTGTCGTAGACTGGCTGACTAAGTGCAGAGAGTGGTAGACCTGATTGAAGTTGTTTTTCATCATCAAGTGCTTTTAACCCTATAAGGGCTACATGATTCCTGAAGACATCATGTTCATGTGTTGTCATGATGTACTAAGGCAGCGCTGGTAAATAACTGACTAGCACTGCATTGGTGCATCATGCCGACCATTCAGGAGTGTATCAACCTAAAAGTTACCCACCTGAGCTGGATTTCACACATTAAGTCGACAAAAGTGCATAGTGGATTAAAGCGCTACGCTGCCCTTGTAGGGTTAGCTAAAGGAGGGGCATTTGTTGTCTAGATTAGTGCGGGCTAACACAATATTGGGGGAGGCCTGAGGAGCATCCATTGTGGGCGGTGTGAGTGTCAGGAGACGGGTAATGTGTTAAGGATTACTTAGTGTATTTAAATAGAGCTCCTATATGAGTACATTGATTGAATGTCTGCATATTAAAGCGGATTAAATGCACTGATCAGAGGGGCCTCAACAACTCTACATTCACTGTTCAGATATATTAGATCCAGATTACACCATAAAGCAGGCTAAAGCAACTATAGTGTCTTTTGTATGGATTCATGATGGCACTTTCTTAATATAGTATTTAGGATGTATACGTAAAAAACGTTTATATTAACTTAAGTTGACTAGACTATTCATGGGATGGGGACTATACTCAGATACTAGAACGCCATTGGGATATGGCCTAGAATACAAGGACTTAAACTGGCTATCGCAGGACTATATGTATACGCAGTCCACTCTGGGCAGTTTACTGTTCGCTGCATTTTAACACAGATTAAATTGTAGCTAATCATAGACCAGCTGAAATATGAGTGGCCAGTTTTTAATCTTTAATCTCCTATGTGAAGCTCCCATAACGAAGCAGAGTGAGATACTCTGACGTAAAGCATTGTCGCTATTACCCTGATCAAAATTATACATCCAGTTACATTGGCCTTTCTCTGACATTAAACCACGGTGGTGGGTAGAACAATAGACTTTGCACCTTGGTTATTTCACATACTCTCACATAACCTTACAGCTGTGATTTAAAACGGAAAGACAATGGTCATGAGACGGTAACTAAAAATATAACTTACTGTAGAGTGGCAGGTACCCTATAAGGGTGCCAGCCAGTTTACTGGAGTTATTGTTAGTTACCCTCTCACCACCATAGTCTATCTCTTGCATAACCTTCACCACGACGTACACCACTTTACTCCTCCTGAGCTCTAGTCATAGACTGTAGCCTTTGATTGGTATTAAGGTAACGCGGGCACCTAAACGTCCTGACACAGCAGCACAGTTTAATATCTGCCTGTTCACATCCTCAATATGGAGACTGCTGTAGCTGGGGGCGATATTACAGGGATTAAACACGACTGTAACATTGATCCTCTTATAGCAGGCCGTATAGATAGGATAGGGTGGGACCCGGCCCCACACTCCACACACACACCGACACCATCAGACTTCTGTATAGGCGTCACCTTTCCTCCTCTATGCAGCAATGCCCTGTGTTGAAATTCAAGAAGGTGGTCTCAGTAGTACGGTGGCCGACAAGGCTCACGCCCAAAAAAACACTGTTATGAAAAAAAAAAAAAATTTCACCTGAAAAAACAGGCGAAAAAAAAAAATTTAATTTTTTTTCACAAATATTTTTTTTTTCATTTTTGAAAAACATGAAAAAAAGTTGCTGTCAACTGTCAACTACGAAAATTGGCGCTGTCAACTGTCAATTTCCGCCATACCGCCCTGCGCCATGTATACTTTGTTATACAGCCTCCCATTGGTCCGGGGGCGGTACTACTTTTTCTTCATATTAAACGAACGCACTGTCCTCAAGTTAAACAATACCCAGGGTATGCCATTCCTTCTGCAGTAGAGCACGCGGTAAGTCACAATTTGTTCATACTCCTTCTTGTACTGTACGCTATGTAATACAATACTATGTGAAATGTCTCATGTTTACTGTATTGTACGGTGTTCTGTCACGTTGAATATACATGACGGTATAGTGAGCAGGCATTATACGTGCAATAACGCATACCGCCCGATACCGCGCCGACCTGCTGCCATCTGGCGGTATATTTCCGTACCATAACGTTTCACGCTAGGCGGCGACACATCCCTATTCTACTTCCGGTCAAAACAAGGTAAGTCTTCACGTACGGTCTTTCTGCATTGTTTTATTGTATTACAGATGAAATAAGCTAGAATAAAACGGATAAAGTGTAGAATATGGCTCAACTACATCGTTACTATCTACTGTATTAAGTACAAAGCATGTCTTAGCTCTAAATTAATCGTGTGGCCACTTTCCGAGCGCACGCCTTGGTGGATAATAAACAGGACGTCGACAATAAACAGGATGGTGATAATAAACAGGATGGCAATATTAAACAGGACACTCATACGAATCATGTGAATATTCCACAATGTGACGCAAATATTTTCATATTGCAGATGTCTCTTCCATATGAAACCCCGTTGATTGCCCCGCAGTCTGGCTGCACCCAGCAAGAGCTGGACGACTGGGTTGCCAGAGTCAAACCTCACTCACAGCACCTTCTGCCCGCAGACCGCATCATATATGATGATACAAGGCACAGGGCCAATTCAAAAAGATATTACTCAAAGAAGTTCAAAAAGGGTCCGGCGGCAGCGGCAGAAGCCAGAGAATACCACAGAAAGCAGGCAGCAGTACGTACAACCATTATGGCAATTTCCATGTGGGCATTTCAGTAACATAATATATGAGGAAAATATGTTCCGACAAAATTAAAGATATTTACACTCCTTTTTGGAATATATTAAAGAAAGAAGAAAAAAATATATGCTTATTATAATGCGTTTGTATCTGTTATTTGGGGCTTTTCGTTTTAAAATGTGGACAACTTTATCTGATATATAAAAATGTGCTGCAACATACCCTGCAACTTTCTATTACACTTGAATAACACAGATTGTTATAATCAAATTTTATTAATATCAATCCTTTATCATAATGATTTTTTAACATATTTTGAGAATGGAGGGATATTAAATGAAAAAATGTGTGCCAACGAAGAAATTCAAAAGGTTTAAAACGTGCCAAACACACCCCGCTTTGGGGAACCTTTTAAGCTATAGCATTTTTTCACCAAAGCTTTTTCATATGTAAATTATGCATCCTATCCCTCATACCCACACAGTAGGGCTGTCCCCCCATCCAAATATTTTTTAAACCCAAATGAGCCAATATCCTGGGTGACTTTAGGTGACGTTTAAACTGGGAAAGAAACAACTTCAAATGCATACATATAATTTTTTGTTTCATGCCAGTGGAAGAAATTAACTCCCTTTACCATATATTCAATTTAACCCTATTTTTTGGTACATTATTTATCCACAGAAATACCGGCCGCTACCAGGGACCGATGAGTGGGCTCACGCCCAGGATCTGAACAACAGGCTTCATAGGCAGTACCGGGCAGAGGCTGCGGCGCAGCAAGTCCAGAGCATTGCAGGACCCTCCACCCCGTCAGATCTTGAGCAAGGTAAGCCTTATTGTTTCTACTATATTCCAGTCATTACGCTGTGCACGCTACGTTGGGAAAAGTAAATCATACAGTACACATGTAACGCATCCTTTACCCATGTACTTCGTTGTACACAGGAGACATACCGGTAGATTTACGGTAGGAGTAAACAAGGGAGGCATACATATTTAAACACGGGTGGGCTATACCTTTATCACATGGTTCAGTTGTCCCCCCAACAGATGCCTCCCATCACAAACTGTACAAGTATTACGGTATATAATGGGCTTAATGTAGACAGGAGACATCCTTCAGTACCGGTATCCAGTGTCCTGTTTATTATCGGCTAAATGTACACCACATATGTAACACTTTTTATCTTTCCTTTTTCAAAACAGAGGGAGAGCCGGACAGCGAGCAGGAGGGGGGCGGGTCGACGGCAACTGCCACCAGCCCTGTCACCCAGCGTGACTGTCAGGAGGACGAGCAGCAGAGCGAGCAGGAGGGGGGCGGGTCCCCGGCCACTGCCACCAGCCCTGTCACTCGGTGGTCACTGGAGAACCCTCCCACCTTCAACGATATCCCATCAGCTTCACACGGTGGGGTTTTCCAGACATTGCACTGTAAGTACGGCAGAACAAAATCAAAATTCCCTATATATATCAGTATCATATAAAAAATTCTCTGCACGCTCTACATACGGGGTGGGAAACAGCTTTGGATAAAGGAATGGTGTATGAGATATAATCCCTACCTCCCACATCCTGTTCACAAAGCAAAAAAAATTTTCTTTCCCTCATTACAATGTAATTTATTTTATCTATAGCCGAGGTACACGTGGCACAACAGCACTCCCCCGCTGTTCACTCCACCCCTCTTCCCGGGCCCTGTCCCGACCTGTCTACCTTCTTTAGCCAGGAGTGCGCTGAAGGTACGTACACTACTCACTAGTACTACCATATCACTGTTGGCCATGCTGTTTAGCGTAGTCCTGTTAATTTTTGGCGGGAATAATACAGCAGGTATCCTTCCCTGTACCGTCGGCATGGCGTGTCCTGTTTATTTTCGGGGAAGCATAGACACGATATATTCCTCTTTCCACCCAGTATAGCAGTAGTCCTGTTTATTGTCGGTAGTATGTAGACCAGAGTAATCCTTCAATATACCAGGAGCATGGCCCGTCCTGTTTATTATTGATGCTAGTTACACACAACAGATGCCTCCCATCACAAACTGTACAAGTAGTACGGTATATAATGGGCTTAATGTAGACAGGAGACATCCTTCAGTACCGGTATCCAGTGTCCTGTTTATTATCCGCTAAACACTTTTGATCTTTCCTTTTTCAAAACAGAGGGAGAGCCGGACAGCGAGCAGGAGGGGGTCGGGTCCCCGGCAACTGCCACCAGCCCTGTCACCCAGCGTGACTGTCAGGAGGACGAGGAGCAGAGCGAGCAGGAGGTGGGCGGGTCCCCGGTCACTGCCACCAGCCCTGTCACGGAGGGTGACAGTCAGGAGGAACAGGAGGACAGCGAGCAGGAGGGGGGCGGGTCCCAGGCCACTGCCACCAGCCCTGTGAGCCAGGGTCACACCGAGCAGCAAGAGGGGGACACGGAGCAGGAGGAACGCGACACCCCCATGACAGCCAGCAGTCCTGGGTCCTCCTCTTCCTGTGTTTCAGAGCCGGGGACCCCGGACCCTGACTTTGTGCCAAGTCAACAGGACTCAACCAGCTCTGAGGAGGAGGGGGCAGTGGGCACACGGTATGTATTGTTTTAACGCTTTGCTATACCGAAAATGTAGTATGTAATGTAGCAGACATGTAGTGTAATTCGTGATGCACATGTCAAGTGGTGTCCTGTACCAAGTCCTGTTTCCATGTAATGTCATCCTTTTCCTTTAGTATCTTCCTGTCCTTTCATTTCTATTTATTTTTAGTGCAAACCGTTTGTGTATTTTCTTTACAGAACGCGGAACGCGGAGGAGGAAATGCTGCGCACAGCAGCACTGACGGTCATGATGAAGATACAGAGGCAGAATGAGGGGAAATAGAAGAATTTGTTAATTTATTGCGTTCGCTTTTATTAAGTAGCTCGGCCCAAAAACCTAACATTTTGTATATCCATATATTATTGATTTTGATGAAAGAATATCATTCAGACATGCATATACAGTAATGACAATGACAATTCAGATACGATTGGGAACTTTATGTGGTATTTCAGAGGGGTTTGGTTTTATCCCAGGTGTGTCATGTACAAAAAGGCGCAGGGGTGCAGAGAACACAGGGGGGGGGGCCTGACTGACCCTCACCCACCGGGAGCTGCAGCAACGGGCTTGGGTAACCACTACACAGGCGGTCTCTTTGAGGCTATATGTCATATTTTTTAATGTTGTGCGTCTGAATGCGGTAATATATACAGCATGTTTGTGATTTTCTATGATATCATCAGTATTTGGGTGATGCATTCCCATTCTCATGTAGTGTTCTACTGGGTATTTCACTCGCTGTGACTATTTAAAGTTAGGACATCTGGTACTATAGCTGTGAGTATAATATTATACATAAAAATGCTAAAGTGACCTATCTACAAAGCCTTTTCGCTTGAGTGTCAGCCCGCCAAGAATGGTACGAATGTCTTCACATTAGGTCCCCCTTTTACATAAAAATGCACTCATATATGTATACTGGCAATGAGTACTATATAGTTTCCTAGATGTTAAGTGTATTCTTGTTATTTGTATTATCTTTTTGCATGGTATTTACATCATTGTGTGTTCATGTATGTTTTCATACAGTAGGAAAGATCTTAGTTTTCATCATATACAAGTTTAATGAACAGGGGTAATAAACAGGACACAGGATACCGGTACTTAGTTTTTATGCTATAACAAATGTATGATACCATGGTAATGTTTTGGACAGTAACATATTCTTCACGCTATGACATAGTTGGTCTTTTAATTTGGCATCACGGTATATTATTTTATACCTAACCCGTATAACGTTGAAATAAGGCCGCATGACTTGAACGGATTGTTTATCATCACAATGCTGTCAAATAAAAAAGTAAGGCGTTTTATTTCTTAACTTGTCTCTCTCTCTCTTTTATGTATTTATCTACATAAGGTAGAGAAAAAAAAAATCCCTTTCTTCAAATTTTGGACAGTTTGAGACCTTTTGCGAACCGTGCGGCAGGGCTTTTAGTGGGCGAGGGTGAACGTGGTGCCTTCTTCAGTGTTGCAGCATTTCTTTCCTCTACTTGGGCCATTGTACTA
Organism: Harmothoe impar; assembly: GCA_947462335.1. Lineage (NCBI taxonomy): Eukaryota > Metazoa > Annelida > Polychaeta > Phyllodocida > Polynoidae > Harmothoe > Harmothoe impar. Next base: position 22,245,686 of record OX381710.1, on the reverse strand, counting down.
AGTGGTAGGGGGAAGGATTTGACACATTTTTTCTTCTGTAGTCTGTCTGATCTTCTGTGCGGGGGGGGGGGGGGGTGCAGAAGGCGGACCCAGTGCTGTTCTCTTTCTTGTTGCTGCGGGTTCTGTGGGAAATAAATTTCATGTATTCTCCATTTTAATCCAGGAAACTGGCTGATGGTACTTATTTGCTATAGTGTAAAAATATTTTTTGTAGTTGTAGCATAAGTACAGGGAATGAGACAGCACATTTTGGCTCAGGTTAAATTTCCTTTTAATATATACATGTAGACACGAGACGGGCCATTTCGTACATATCTTTCCTATACAGTTTTGGTACCTGACATAGGGTTTTAAAACAAAAAAAGGAATGCCATTAGGTGGGAATATCATGTATATAGTATGGCGCATATTACTATGTATCAATTATAAAAGACCAGCGCTCAGCGGTGTGTAGTGTGAAAATTGATTTGCCCAAAAAATAATTTTAAAACTTTTCAATAGGCGTATGCTAAATGTTCAATTACTCACCGACTAGAGACCTGGCTTCCCATACGGTAAGCTGGGGCATCCTCTTCCTCGGGCTGAGGTACAGTGGGAGGAGAGTTCACGGCCTGTTCGGTGTGTCGCTGACCCAAACCCTCTCCTGTCTGCTGTTCTGCTTCCTCTCCCTCTGTGTTCTGTGCCTCAGTGGCACCCGGTACAGCCTCCTGTCCTGTCACGTTTCCTGCTTGCACTTCCACTTCCGTAGATTCCTCAGACTGTTCCTCTCCTGTCAGCTCTTCTGCTTGGACTTCCTGTTCCGTTGATTGCTCGGACTGTTCCTCCGTTGCATCGTTGTAGCCTTTCAGCACCGCCCCTGGGAAATCGCGCAGGAACTGTTCCTTCATCTCCCGAGCTGAAACAACATATATCTTCCCATTTACCCAGTCAGTGTAATTTTGTATGCCAACTTCACATCACACTGGCCCTGCGCCACAGGACACAGATACTTTTTTTTGAGGCTTCATTTAATACAGTCCCCCACTCCTGCCATTTACTCCCCGGTGAGTGGAGCACATGATACATGCTTTCTCCACCCCATACTGTAGACAACATTCATCCTGACGTAAGGCAGTGTAACCCACATATGGGACAAATCCTTTTTTTTTGGGCACACCACACTCCTTACATGCAGTGTAGGGGTACACGGCCCCTAAATATATAGAGAAAAACAAAGAAATTTACCTTTTTCTTCGGTGAGCTTCCCCCTTGCCTTGGCCGCACTCAGCTTTTTGGAGAGCAGCACGCGTGCTTTCTTCTCTCCCTTCAGTTCTGAGTAGGGGCGTGTAGCCTCGTATTTCTTAAGAAAGAAAGACAAATCATACAATACACTCATCTGTTTATTTTTTTTGAACATACTTTCCCCCCACCCCCTTTCCAGTATGGTAAACGTGGGTAACATCGGTGACATACCGACCATGTTACCCAAAGGTTCCTCACATGTCAAGTGCTCTGTCCTTTACCACTACTTAGTGTGCGTTTGAAAAAAAAAAGTTTAAAAAATAATCAGAGAAAAAAATATATATACAGCACACCCAATGAAAAATGTGTAACAAGGAAAACGTTGTGCCTTCGCGGGGGGGGGGGGATTTTTCAACATTCAGCACGTCACCCACATTTACCCTACATTCCATACTTGTCTTGCCATTTCCACCCTCACTCCCCCCCCCCCATCCGCCTCCACGGCCCCTTTATACTCACAGCATTTGCAGCCGCCCTGTTGGCCTTGTGCAACTCTGGCCACTCCTGCTTGTTCTTTTCTAACCACTTCCTGTGGTCCGCCCGGTTGGCCTGCTTCACCTCTTCCAACTGAGGGTTTTTCCTGGGCATCTGTGTTAAACAGAAAAAAAGACACCATGTTATCCTTCCTGTATGAAATACGGTGCACCCCCCCCCCCCCCCAAGTAGTGCATGAGAAACAATATTGGTGTGTAGGAATACCCCCGCAAAAAAGGCCCCCCCAAAAAAAAAATGGGTAAAAAAGAAAAGGCCCTCCCCTGTCAATACCCCTAAAAAAAATGCCCCCCCTCACATGCTCCCCCCCCCCCCCCCCCCGGCCATACCAAATGAGCACTCCCTGACAGACAGTTTTATAATAGTTTACTTTCTAGGTCTGATGCGGTAGACAAGAGAGACCCCCACAGTAGACAAGAAACATCCCACCTTTTTTAGATACGAGACAGCCTTATAACATTATAGGTCTGATGCGGTAGACAAGAGAGACCCCCACAGTAGACAAGAAACATCCCACCTTTTTTAGATACGAGACAGCCGTATAATGTAGACACGAGAAGCACCAGCACATTAGGCTAATCCCGTCGACATACCTCATACCCAGCCCCCTATACGTTCAACACAGCATGGCATGCCGGATTTCTGCTTCCTGACATATGTATACACATTGTACAGCATCTTTCCTACCTGATTCATTCATGTTTTCGGTAATAAGTGTAAGAAAGGCATAATGTTACCGTGAAACGTATTGTTGACCGAATGGCGCTCCTGCGTAGTTATTGCTATACGATGTAGAGGTCGCTCCCATCCCTTCGTTCGGAAGCACTCCGCTAGATGGCAGCACTTTGCAGTATGTCTCGTGTCTACCGGGCACACTGTTCGATGAGGTTATGTCGTGTCTACAGCGATTGCTATGTCACAGTGTGTAGTTTCCACCGCCGCGCTCGTCTTTCCGGCAACATAACCAGACCGAATCCTGTTTATTATCGTCCCGTTCAATTGTATGTCCGGATGATAATAAACGGGATTTCATATACGCTTGGACGATAATAAACAGGATCCTGTTTATTATCGTGTGCTGCATATGTATCGATATATCGGGTGCAATCAAATATCTTTTGTTTCCCTTTTCAGAACTACCAGCAAAATGGAGTACGAGGAATTGTTCCACAGAAGTTGCAAAAGATGCCCGTGTAAAAGGCTGGAGATAGTGGTGGGGATAATGCAGTGCGTAGAGTGTGGCCACCTTGACACAGAGCACAACACGACACAAGGTAGTATATCACAGTTACACCGCCTACTATCCTGCCTTTTCATCATATGACTTCCTGAAATATACTTCCTACATTACTGTGCAATAATACAACTGTTTCTCCTTCCATTATTGCACAGAGCTACTGCCAGACATACTGTCCAAATTGGTGCTGCTGGGGAAAAGCAACGAGATGATCCTACGATACCTCAGACAGTTTGGGCTGTCCTTCAGGTATAGCATTAGGAGAACACTGCTCCATTCATTTTCATTAAATGTACAGCTGGCTTCTCCACACCTCTACACTTTTCCAAGTACCGTATTTCCCCGTGTATAAGCCCGGGCTTCTACAAGTACTAAGTGGCAAACTGACCCGGCTTATACACGGGGCAGGCTTATACTCGGGGCAGGCTTATACTCCTATACCTAAAGAAATGCTCTAATGCCTTTACATAATTTCCAGAATTATCTACTATTACGACATATTGATGGCAATATTTTCAACAATTTGGTGACCAATTCAAGCTTTATTTCTCTTAAAAATTGAAGGAAAAATAGTCAAGTGGCAAGCAGTCAATCTTTATTTCTTTTTTTCCCAATTGCCAGCCTCAGTACTTTGAAAAGGCGGCTAAAACAGTTTGGCATCACCAGGACAGTACCGCTGGAGCCGGAAACCGTCCTAAATCTAGTGCAGGTGTGTAACATTACAGTCAACTGTATTCCTTTTCATCCATATCCTTTTCCTACCTGAGCATAGCACAAATAAACAGAGCAAACTTATATCACAATATTAATTTGTCATGACGTCATGTAGTACTATGTCATGCTGTTTTATTAATACTGTTAACACTAAACCAAGTATATGAATATTGTTTCCGGTATAACCATAGAATGCTCAGGAGAAGTGTCAGGAGACAGCAGGCTACAGACGCGTGACAAGGATTATCAGAGACAAATTCAACGTGGCAATAAAAAGGTATTTCTCCCAACTTTGGCGTGCTGCTTCGAAATATTATTTTCGTCCATATACCAACCTACATCTCCAGAACCCTTTGTTATACCGTATGAATCATAAAATCGGTGGACTGTATCGTGTCTACCGCGGGATGCTTGGTGCAATACTGTGTACTGTACACCGCAGAATACTAAATAACAGAGTGAGTGAAAAAATAAATTCTTTCCAAATAGGGACGATGTCATGGCAGCGGCCAGGGTGCTGGACCCGGAAGCCGGGGAGAGGAGGAAGGGAAAGAAGTTTGTACGGCGCATCTTTCAGTCACCGGTATGTACAGTATAGCTAACATAATATGACATGGGAATAACATAGAACGTTCCATTATTTGCTACGACATGTAAATGTACGTTATAATACAAAGTTCCATCCCTTTTATACAGGGGCCCAATGACTGCTGGTCAATCGATGGCCATGACAAACTGGCTACGTATGGGATTTATATACACGGAGCGATAGACTGCTTTTCACGGAGGGTGCTCTGGTGCACAACATATACCACTAACAAAAATCCAAACTTCGTGGTCAAACTATTTGCGGACACCATACAGAAGTTGGAAGGTATGTATACTTTTCCTTACAATATTATGTTCACTGTGTGTCCGCCATAACACTTGACCCGTACACACAAAATACATGTTATACTGTAACACAGGGAAACATGGGAAACCGGATGAAACCTAATGCAAGGTTTTATTTTTCTTCTTTTAAACAGTTGTGCCGAACAGAGCAAGGTTCGACCCGGGTACGGAGAACACGCTCAGCATAGAATTGCAGATGTTCCTGAGGCGTAATGGGACGGACGTAGCGTCGGAGCGACCGGCAGTGGTGGACAAGTCCAAATTGAACCAAGTAAATTGTTTTTCCCACTTTATATAGCGTAAGGGCAGGAAAAAAAATAATATCAATGTCTACAACATGTTCCTTCCTAACTATTATACTGTGCCTCTTTTGTGTTATTTCTACAGAAAATCGAGTGCTTTTGGTCCGGCATGTACAGGCATGTCACGTATGGCCTACACCAGCAGTTCACACAAATGTTGCGAGATGGGCTGCCTGTCGACGTACAAGAAAACCGGTATGAAACTTGTATATTACCACGAAAAAATATGAAACAGCATGTCTTTTATGTATCAAAGAAAAGAGTTTAATTTTTTAATGAAAAACAGCAGTCCCATTGACTAAACCAAACAACGCCGTATTTCACCCACCCGTGAACCCGTGAAAAAACCAATGGCCGTAATACGGCCCTGTGACGTCATCAAAATGGTGCTTAATTTACATTTGAAGGGGATATAATTAGGCTATCATAGGCCCTCCCCCCATCACAATTTTCGTATTTTAAATCGAAAATGATAAAAAATTAACACAAAGGCACACTCATTTCAAGTCTGTTGACCGGTGTGCCACATTTCGCTCGGCGTATGGCCTCGTGAAATACGGCCCAAGGTCAAATGGTGAAACAACCCGGCCAACAGACTTAAATGAGTGTGTCTTTGTGTATGTATTTCATTTTGTGTAACGCACCCATGCTTTGTTTCACCTGCACAGAGACGCGTTCATTTACGTCTACCTCCCATTGGTAAAGCGGCAGGTGGACGACTACATTCGTGACTGGAACCTTCACAAGATTCGCCAACAGAAAGGCGTGAGTCTGCCATGTGGAGGATGTCCAGACGACATGTATAACCATCCTGATCTTTTCGGTAAGCCCGTATACATGAATTTCTCTGTTTCCCTTCCCATGTTGTTAAGCTATTTGACCTCTGTATGTGCTCGGCCGTTGAACTGTTTGTCACCAAATAATTGGACATGTGATATATGTAATTTTTTTTCTTATTTAAAATTTGACAGGGGGCGAGCAGTGTGGGTATCATTACGGTGTTGAGGCGGCAGATGACATGGAATTCGCGGCAGAGTACCATGAGATAGCAGACCACTTTGAAGACATTGTACCGGCACAGTTTAGGGCAGAGGCAGACGAATTCCTGAACCAGAACAACATGGTGTTGTGCATGCAGAATGCCCAAGCTATTTTTCTAGCTTTGTGTGATCGTTAAATATAATGTGTAGAACATGTCGATGCAATGTAAATAAAAGTACAGAGAGCATGTGAAATAGAAAAAAAAAGTTTCAGATGGTATAATCATATAACGTGTAGCACATGTCGATGCAATGTAAATAAAAGTAGACCGAGCATGTGATATTGTACAAAAAAAATTTCCCAATTGTATCATGATTTGACTATATTATTTTTATGAAATGGTTCACTTCTGTGTGTAACTAATAAAGTGTCATGGAACAGTAGACAAATGCACATAATTTTTCCTGCCCTCACTGAATACACTAGTCTATCTTACGCTTCACCACGCTGGCTTCTGCCCGTAGTAGGCCTCCTCGTCGAAGAGAGAACCTATTACTTTCCCCAATTCCTTGGCTTCCGGCCGCTCCTCTGGCTTCCAGCTGAGAGCCATCTGTGTGACGGGTAGGAGGGCAGGGGCCACCTTCTTAATTCCTTTCGGAAAGCCTTCAGCAGCCATGGCATTCTTCACGTCTTGCCTCATGGGATAGTTCAGTGCTCCGTTGTTCGCATTTTCTACAATTATTAAGGCGGTTGCGTACACATCTACAGAGGTTTGCCTCTTCAGTTTCGACCCGTTGTACACTTCGGGGGCCATGTACGCGAAGGTACCCGCTCCCGGGCCGCCCCCGAAGTTTGTGGCATAGGTGCGCTCCTCACGAGCGCTCTGCTTTATGCGGGCGATACTGAAATCTAGCAGCTTCACCTCGTAGTTTGGCGATATCATAATATTCCCTGGTTTGACGTCTGAGTGAACGACGGGGATGCTGTGCAGGTAGTTCAGAGCCAGGCACAGCTGCTGCATTACGAACATGCTGTCGTCTAATTTCAGCACTTCCTCCTGTCAGAATGAGAGACAATCAGCTCCTGTCATAAGGGTTACACAGAGTACTACATCCAGCCGCAAATCAAGACGAGTTGTAATGTAATTGGCACACCGCTGATTCGGTCTCCACATGCTGCCGACAAATAAAAAACAGGACGAGCCATGTACTTGGTACGTCAAAGGATGTATCGTGACTACATGCTGCCGACAAATAATAAACAGGACGAGCCATGTACTTGGTACGTCTAAGGATGTATCGTGACTACATGCTGCCGACAAATAATAAACAGGACGACCCATGTACTTAGTACGTACAGGGATGTATCGTGACTACATGTTGCCGACAAATAATAAACAGGACGACCCATGTACTTAGTACGTACAGGGATGTATCGTGACTACATGTTGCCGACAAATAATAAACAGGACGACCCATGTACTTAGTACGTACAGGGATGTATCGTGACTACATGTTGCCGACAAATAATAAACAGGACGCGCAATGAACCATATAACGCGGGACAACCCATATCATGGCGACAGTGCGGAAAGTGCAGTGTCACTTGAAATATGGTACTCACTTTGGCCTTGATGGTCTTCATTTTCCGCATTTTCTCGTAGATGCGCGCCAGATTTCTGCCGTTGCACAATTCCATGACGATATGTATCTCATCTTCCAGTTGGCATACGGCCAGCAATCGAATAAGATTGCGGTGACGCATCTTTCTGTATGGTAAAGAAAAGGGGTTATTTTTCTAAAGGACTAGTAACATGCATATGGTATTAAAGGTGGAACACAATGGAAAGCACGGGCATATATTTGTTATTCAGTTTGTTTACTATGACACAGCGGGGAGAAAAGAACAGTGAACAAAGTGGTTTATTATCGTACTCACCCTGCAATGTTTATCTCTGCCAAGAATATGTCGACCGAGTGACTCGTCTTAATGGTTTTTACAGCAACTGGTCCAAAAAAATCACCTCGGTACACCGCTCCAAAGTTGCCTCCGCCAATTTTGCTCGCGTAGTGGACCGTGTAGTCTTTTGGTTCTATGAACTGGAGTCCGGACTCTGAAAAATAAAAAAAGTGAAGACAGCTTGTATGATAGGTATAAAGTGTACTGTCTCTCCATGTTGGTTTCATTATTTTAATTTTGGCCACTAAAAGAAAGAAGGAAAAGATTAACTTTACCCTTCTAGTATCAAGTAAAAATAAAATGTATATCATATAACACAGTACTATGCTACATTGTAAACACCTTACAGCGTCTCACCTTGGAAGAGATTTGAGCACTTCAGCACGTTCACCCGGCTGATGTACCCCTGCAACACAACTTCATCCTCCCCCATATAGCTGAGCTTACACGTGTAGCGTCCGGGGGGGACCAATATGAACGGGTCCGTCAAACCCAGGAAGCGCTCCTCCCCCTCCTCCAACGCAAACCATTCGTATACCAGGTCCTTGCTCAGGAAGGGATACGCCACCACCCCTATGTAGGTCGTCTCTAATGTTGTGTATACCTGATATGGCGACTGCCATAACAGGGTCATACCTGTTACAATAAAATAATAGAAATTGTGCTACAACAACAGAAAGAGGGGCCATTTAAAAATATTAGCAAGTTTGAATAATTGTTGAATCAACATCGAATAAAGATTGGTAAACATTTATCCATCTTTGTTCAACCTCCTGTGCCCACTGGGTTACAGGGCATCATACAGAAGGGAGAATTCCCACATGTTGCTGTGGGTAAAATAAAGTATTTAACATAGGATAGCAATGCCGGTTGCATCTGTGTATACAGGGGGTGGGGGTCCTCTACACACACACCATCACCTAGTTCATCGGAATGGGAACTTTTTTCTCAATCAAATGAATGAACAGCCGAACAAGTTATTCATGTACGAAAAATTCTGCTCCTTCTAAACCATTTTTGTGTAAAAAAGCACCTTCTAATCAGGTATTATTACTATAGAAATGTAGAGAAAAAATCTTGGCATAGCAAATCTGCTCTTTAAAACAGTCTGCTCCTTATTACCATCCTCCTCATATCGAGATTTCACTGTAGAGGTGTAAATCTTCCTACCTTCGTCCTCAGCCATATCCGGCCACGCGTTATCCTGTGCGACGGACCGGGGGACTCTAACACAATCTTCCAAGTGCATCTCGAATTTTATATATGTCCGTTTCCCCTGATACAAAATAAAACTTCTGTTATGCTGTATGACAGCAGGAATATCTTACATTTTCCAACAGCTTCAAATAAATAGACACTTGAATAATTAAGTGTGAAATTTTGTTGCAGAAAATCTACTTTTTTCCTATACATTTTGGCTCCTGCGTTAAGAAAATTAAAAATTTAAAAAAAAACGCCCTACTGAAATTTTTCTCTGCTTTGGGATGAGAAACCAGACTTTTTTTTTGGAGTGGCCTTGATATGTCATGGAAAAGGTAAAAAAAGACATAAAAGTTATGGTACCTTTCACCAGCTTGGCCAGCAGGTAGTTGTGATCCGGGTTTCTCGACTTCCACGGGATGTAGGGCCCGACCACTTCGTCTGTGTCTGTCAAATATTGTAGAGCAAAGGCGGTGACGGCAGTCCCGATCTCTTCCTGTGCATAGTTGTCTGGAGGGGCCATCGTGCTAATCTTCCTTCTCGCTACAAAGTGAAAGGTGAACAAAATATACACAGGAAAAATTGTCTCATGTAACATTGTAAGGAATGTACGTGAAAGGAAGTCAAAGCTATGTAGTACTATAATATCTCTGCCTGAACAAGAAAAAAGGACGTAAAGTTTATCACATAGCAATTTATTTCATGTGTCTCTTTGTAATATTTTTCGGGTTTCTTTACCAAATTAAAAGAAGAATGAGAAAGGAACTTGCAACAAATAACAGGGAAAATCAGTTGAACGTGACAAAACATGAACACAACCAAATATTATATCACCTCACCTTCTGGCGCTTGGGGTAAATCCTGCACAGATTGGGAACAGAAAAAACACTCATTTTTGCTGTCCAAGTACGTCATATGTTTCATACAGAATGAGGAAAGAGGACATATTTTTTGTTTTGTTTTTATTTTACAGGGTACAAAGAAACAGGATTTTTGCCGGTACTCACCTTCTCCTCCTCCTGTGTTCTGGGCCTTTTTTTCCCTTCATACGAGTGAGTGGAATCAGGTGGAGGTGGTGGGGAGGAACTTCCTGCTGGCCTTTTTTTCCCTTCAGACGAGTGAGTGGGATCAGGTGGAGGTGGGGTGGAGGAACTTCCTGCTGCGGAAGAAGGGACTTTGGTGTTTCTCTTGGCAGAGCGTTCTGTGTCTTCTTTTCCAGCACTTCCCGTTGTGGCAGTTTTCTTTCGGCGAGACGGAATGTTGACTGGGGGTAAATCAAAGCTACGCTCGGTGTCCGACTCGTGTGTCCTCCTTACCTCACTCAACAGAGAGTCCTCCTCCTCCTGTAAAATTTTTTGGGTAGTTCAATTAAAATGCAGTTCCTACTACATTAAAAGCACAGGTAGTACTTTTGATGAAAGTAAGAAGACTGGATGGTAAAAGCACCCAAAAAATTGAAGGATGTAATGTATTATATTTCCACTATGTACTATGTGCTAAGGCCGAAGAGAACAGTTCATGTACGCTGTATGTATTAGAAGAAGGGAGAAGTGGCTTACAGAGGACACCTCGTTCTTCTTGGTGGGGACAAAGTACCCCTTTCCGTTCTTTAATAACGTTTGGACCTCCCGATCGTTGTTGACCTCCGGCCCTTTTAGTCCGCCCAGGAGCAAGGCCGAGTGAGATTTGCTCAGCGTGTCGTAGGACACCATAGCGAAGACGCGGGCACAGCGGTCACGAAGTCCCTTGAACGTGACTTCTTCGTCCGGTTGGAATTCGATCTGGAAGAACACCGGTGTGACCATCAGGTACAATATAAACACAGAAAGAACGTGAGATGGTACTACATTACACCAGGCATTGCATTATGTTACATGACATAACTTGTTGTGCTACGTTGAGTCGGCTAATTAGGGGATGTATCGCGTGTACATTCGGCCGATAATAAACAGGACGCGCCATGTGCTGGGCAGGATAACGGATGTGCCGTGTCTACCACATGCCAATAATAAACAGGATGTATCATGTCTATATACCTAGAAATAATAAACAGGACGCGCCATGCGCTGGGCAGGATAAAGGATGTGCCGTGTCTACCACATGCCAATAATAAACAGGATGTATCATGTCTATATACCTAGAAATAATAAACAGGACGCGCCATGCGCTGGGCAGGATAAAGGATGTGCCGTGTCTACCACATGCCAATAATAAACAGGATGTATCATGTCTATATACCGAGAAATAATAAACAGGACGCGCCATGCGCTGGGCAGGCTAAAGGATGTGCCGTGTCTATCACATGCCAATAATAAACAGGATGTATAATGTCTAAATAAAGAGAAATAATAAACAGGACGCGCCATGTGTGTATGAAATGCTGACGACCAACAGGACTGCTGTCCCCATATACAGCACTGGCGACGGGCGTCACAAGGATGAACATGGAAAAAAAGTGATGCGGGCTAAAGGTCGAGTGAACAGTTCTGTTCATTCTACAAAACTTTTGTTCGTTGCTGGTTGTGTTTATTTCATCAGCTTATTATTTATAATGAGTTTATGTGAAATATGGTAAAGGGAATAGTCATAATATGTTTGCTACACTTACACTGACAGTCTGGATTCCACGCCTGTCCTTTTTGGCACGGTTACCCCAGACACCCCGGACCTTGACTCTTTCCCCCCGCGTTATTTCGAAAAGCTGTCAGAGAATGAGAAAGAAAGAATGGAAGAATGCAGTATGAGAGAAAGGACCTGGTTACAGTACATACGAAAAATGGGTTATAAATAGTCTACATGTATCAGAATGCTAACATGAAAATAGAAGTGGCATATAACATACAGAAAAAATGAAAAGCATGTATATACGGTACTGTATAGCCCTATATAGTATCAAAGTAGGCTTCATACTAACCCGGCGCACCGGAACCTTCTTCTCTACAGGCGTGGCAGGGATGTTCCGCAATAGGACTTTCCTTTTTTTCCCCACCTTTTCCATCTTGTTCAGCAATTTTGCTCCTGTAACATGTGATTCACTTTGTTGTACTGCGTGTGTCAAACAGATGGTAAAAGGAGAGGAATGGGACAATAAATTTTCAAATGGCATGTTAGAAGGGGAAAGGAGGGGTGACAAAAGGCCTGAAAATAATGTAGGTCATAATGTGTTATACGGTATACTTACTGGGTACATCGGGCACCTTGTGCAAACCTGCACCATGGCCACAATCTATGCAGTCGTGACAGCCTTCCACAACTGTAAATAGTCCGCACTCACATTCAGGCATACTGCACTGGCCCATTTTCTCCTGCAGAAAAAAATACACGTATTATGTCTGGCAAATAATACAGTAGAACAACATACGAAAAATATTACAAAATAAGATGGTATAAGTAGGTGAAGGGGATATACAGTACTATGACATGGACTATATTCCTGTGTGTACTACCTGGGCCAAATTTATCTCTTCTACCGTAACAGAAGAAACAGGAAGTAGGAAAAAGTGTGGCTGTTGGGAGGGATGTTGAGTGTGTACTATATACGATAATAAACAGGACTACATGTAGTAAAATTGTGATAATATTTTGGTGGCAGTGGAAAGGTACATTGAGGTGTTAACACAGCTGTATGACAGTATGAACTTGCATTACTGAAACTTTATTCTGTTTGTAACATAGGAAAGGTGTATGATACTTACATGGCGACGGGCCATGTGAGGGGCGCAGTTGTTGCAGTAATGTGTGCCTTTTTGCGAGGAGAATTGAGTACAGAAGCACCCACTTTCCACACACTTCCCCCGTGTCACTCCCTCGTGGTCCACTGGAAAGGCAAAAAGATATATTTTTTATCGCGGGTACATTCTGCCGATAATAAACAGGATGCGCCATGTGCTGGCGAGTGAAAGGGATGTGCCGTGTATATGAAATGGGAAAAATAAACAGGATGTATGATGTCTATATACCGAGAAAAAATAAACAATACACATTAGCATACAAAGCTGTGTGTTGAAAATACTGACGGGGGTGCCAGTGTGTTAGTTGTGTATACTACTACCACGTGCGTGAAAACAGCAGGCGTGTTCATTTCATAACGGGCGATAATGGGTGGATTAGCATGAAATGCTACAGGCTACCACATAGTTCAATACAAAATAAAGTACTGCACACGTTACGTGAAACACAGTGTATGAAACTTACTTTAAAGTCTTGCAGGTGCTGGTAGAACAGCAAGAAAAGGATTGCAGTTATGATCCAAAAGCTTGTCCCTCGTACACGCCACGCGGAATCGCACCACTCACGCCGGAAGTGAATACTTTGTTTAAGCTGAGACCGTGCAGCCGCTGCTGATAATAAACAGGACGCCCCGCATCGCTTTCATCCCACGGGCAAAATAAATTGAAAAATAGCTGGAGAAAGTGTATTAGTTGTATTGTAAGATCAAGTGCACGGTATTATAAGACATATGAATCGAGGTTGCAGTAAGGTAATAAGGGGGAAGGGGCATCCGAACAGCAGGAAATTGCGAACTACGTTCTGCGTATATCATATCATTACGCCCCGCCGACAACCAATGAAATGCCGGCTCTCTTGACACAGCGGCATGCTGTTCTGCCGCAGGGCGGTATGGCGGAAATTGACAGTTGACAGCGCCAATTTTCGTACTTGACAGTTGACAGCAACTTTTTTTCATGTTTTTCAAAAATGAAAAAAAAAATATTTGTGAAAAAAAATTAAATTTTTTTTTTTCGCCTGTTTTTTCAGGTGAATTTTTTTTTTTTTTTCATAACAGTGTTTTTTTGGGCGTGAGCCTTGTCGGCCACCGTACATTTGGCGTCTATCTACGTATTTCCTCTCACATTTGGACAGGTCACTATTTTCATGCAACAGGGGAGGTACCTTTTACCAAACTGTCCAGCGAAAATGTATTGATGGTGTGAGTGTTAAGTGGAGTGCGGGCGGGGATGGGGGCCTGTCAGACGGGCAGCTACTGTTAATGTATCTTTAACGTCACCGGGCAGGCTGCTAGCTGCGGCTATTTTTAGACCAGGAGGAGCAGCACTGTCAGCAGTTGTAGATTTCACTGGGCAGGCAGCATGTTGTCTCCGTGCCCAGGTACGAAGGGCACTTTGCTGCTCCCACCTTCAAACCTCCCCGTGTCCCCTTACACTACAGCTTTACCACAGTAACAGATATTCCTGTATGTTACGTCTATCTATGTAGAGGTAATATCATAGATTGTTTTGATATTCTATGATTGGGATAGAATGTTTTGGTATAGTAGTATACATTTAAGTGGAATGTTACAGCAAAGTCGGATTAACATTATATATCACAGAAAAGTATGATGTGGTTTTTGCAAAATTATACTGCTTAAGATATGCCAAAGAAAGCATGCCATTTCATTACTAAAATACTACGATATGTCAAAGGCCTAATAAGCCAAGGCAATTTCCAGCACTGCCTCCACAAACGTAGCACATACTAGAGCCTGCTGACGGGCCCTACTCTACTCGGCCTGTCTGCAGGGCCTTCCTCTAATTTTAGCTGCCGTCGTTATAAATTTATAAGGTGCCACCTGGAGGCTCCTACCCTGCTCCAGGGCACCGGGAGGTGTATCCTATCAGGCTGCTGCAGGGACAGGTAGGGTTGGGTAAGTGTAGGGGTAGGGGTAAGGGGTGGGGAGGGGGGCATCTGCTCAGCCTTCACAGGTCCCTAAGCCCTCAGTGCCCTAGACCCCACTCCCCGTCCACTCTATGCTATACCCATCTGTCTGCAGTAGCACGGGGTAGGATGCTGCTAGTGGTGGGGGAGGTGTGCCCTAGACAGGTCCCTCTCTCCATATACTACTACTATACTACGACCACCCTACAGTCTACTCAGCACCTACTATGGTTGGTTAAAACCCCACTTCCTCTATAAAGGCCCAGGGTGCCGATTCTCGCTCAACTCTGACTGTTACTGGAGGGGCAGCAAGCGTTTCGCCTTTAGGTGTTCAGTAGACAAAGCCCTAATGGTGGTTGAAGGTGCTGACTATCATAATTTAATGAAGAACAGGGGCGGAAAGTAGGCTACAGCCCCGGGGTACAGCATAATGATTTACAGTTTATGTAAAACAGGAATTTGATAAAATGTTAGACTCCTTAGCATATACCCTACACCTGCTTTGTCTATTACAGCTCTTACATATGAGGGTCCTAGCGGGCGACCTCCATTTGTCCCTGGGCATTAAAGTAAGCAGTTCTTGTAAAATGAAATTATCTAATGGCTTTTTCTGATACCCTAACCTATTTAGCCTCAGGAAGGTTCACTTTCTGGAACGCCTGCTGGGCACATTAAGTACCTGCAAGAATTATTTCTACAACCTAAGGTCCATATGAGGCATAGCACCGAGCAATTCATACTCAAGCGGGAGAAACTGGGCCAAGTATTGATCGCGGAGCAGCTTGGGTTTGGGAGCAGCTCGGTGTGGGGAGCAGCTCCGGTGGGCTGAGGGCCAGAGCGGCGAGGAAGGAGAAGGGCCTTTAGCAGTGCGCATGCTCCGGCAGCACCTCCAGCACCATCTAGTGGATGGGAGGCAGTGATGCATGGTGGCGCCCCCACCGGCAATGGGCGGTACCTGTAAGGGTGGTGGCTATTTATGGCTGCAGTGGGAGTAGAGGGGTATTAAGGCAGAGGGGATCCCCAATCCCACCTCCTCCCACTTCTCACCCCTCCAACATAAACACTCTGTGTTAGACTCAAGGGAAAAGGGGGAAAAATACACCACTTCATTAATTATACAGCCACATGTGCGTGCAAAGCCCTGGCCACAAACCCGTGAAATGCGACCAAGCCATTTCGGCCATCTCGAGGAAAACATCGTCTCGAGTGTTTAACATAAGGAGGGCGTTTAGGAAGAGGCATGCATGGGCTGCCAATGTGACAAAAATTCTTTTTGACCAATTCTAAGAGGGTTTGTTTTCAAGAATCTGGAAGTATATAATTTCCCATTCCAAAGATGATATTATGTCTTCAAGCCCTCAAGTCCTGCTGCAATCAAGGTTTAACCCGCATGAACCAAAATGTCATATTTCATGCATAGGTTTTAACCGTTTATATCTGAGATAATTCTGATCAGGAAACAGTTCTGCTCACGTATTTTCTGATCCATCCAATACGAAAGACTCTTAATGTACACTTTATCTGTTACCAATGTTATATTCTTACCAGGAGTGCACCTCATAGATCTGAAGGTAATCTGGTTGGGGTGGAGGATCTTTACAGAAGTGGGGTTGGGAATGAGCATCTAACGGTCGGGGTTCTTTTCTTACCATCTAAGCCTTATCGGGCAATCGCAGCGCCTATGAATAAGGCGTATCGGAAATGGGATTAATTGAGGCCTATTAATACCTCCAGATAGCACCGATAGTACTGAGCACCACCACACAGACAGACATAAGGCTTTCAGTTGGAAGCAGATGGTGTCAGATAGCATTGTCTGAATAGGGTAGGGTATTTTAGACTGAGCGACATTAATTAGGCTACCTTTGAATGTTGACGAAGTGCTGGAAGTTGACAAGACAGCAGCGAGTGGATGTCAGAGAATGGCATTTTAGATGAACATCATAATTAGGCTCCCTTTGAATGTGTTGGAGGTTCATATCAGGGTGTCTGATTAGCTCAAGTCGAGCTCAAGACTTCACTGCTGTCCCTACCATACACACACCTAGCCAATATCTTCTCCTATGGTGTGAAAGCCTCAGGGTCTGACCCAACCAAATCCCCCATCTAGTTGCTCGAGCTCGATTCCTCTTCTCCTTATTCAAGAAACAGAAATCTATAGAAACTAGGCAGCTTCTGCTAGAGTGGTTGGGGTTCCAACAATTCTATTGGACTCGCTCATCCTATTATGGTAGTCTAGCTGTGCTACCCCTAAGCTAATATCAGGCTGTTACCCTTATATTGGAGCTATTCGAGTTCTACTCCAATGGTCAATGGAAAAGATCTGTGTAACAGGGATTAGATTCAAGAGAAAGGATGTTGCAAATAAATTGTTGCATTTCCCCAAAGGTTTAGAACAAGCTAGTCCTGGTATGAGAGATGAGTACAGCGACAGACTTGCCTAATATTGGTTCCTCACAATTCCACTATATTTAACAACCAAAGTGACACATCTTAGTTTTCTGAAAGCGGACAGAAAACCTTGGGTAGAGGCGACTATCTAGGGTTATATAAAGTACAAGACATGACCAGACACTGAGGGAATCTTGTCAGACACCCACCACATCAATATACAACACCATAGTGAGTCACATTGTGTAGACCGCCATTTTGTCCCCCGAGCAATAGCATCGATCCTAGTGGACCTCAATACTTGTAGTTATGTAATAACATAATATAATATCCCGAAAGAGGTATATAAATATACCGAAACGTTGATCACTCTTCAACCATTATAACATTTCATGAACCTTTCCAACTGTTACAACCTACTTTGTCAGCTTTTATAAACATTTAAATTTACGTGGCCGGGTCGGGTTTTGCGTGCTGTAACAGCAAGTATGTAATATCATGTTAATCATTAGAGCCCACAAAGATATAGCTACCATTTTGTTCCTGCCACTACACCCCAAGTCACCTGTTACACCCCTATAGACAGCTGTAGGTAAGTGGGAGGGGAGGTGTGGGGATGGGGTAGTGTCCAGGCACGCCCCTCCTGGGGGAGATGGAGAGGCCTCAGTGATGGGACACTTATAGCCTGCTTGCTGAAGCCTCCCTGCTTTAATAGCCGTGGCAGGTGCAGTGGTTGCTGGTGCTGCTGCTGATGTTACTGTTATTGTAACTGTTATTACTGCTCCTTTCAGAGCCACTGCCACTGTCATGGCTACTGGGAGGTGATAATATATACAGGACAAGTATTTTCACTGCTACAAATGTCGCTTCTTTCACCATTATGGCTGAATTTAAGATGCCTTTCTTTATCACTGTCTGAGGAAGTGTATCGAAAGTACACACAGCGTCGCAGAAGAAAAGAAGTTTACCTTCACTAATATTTATGTTAACTGGATAAAAATTAAAGTCAACTTGGTTATTATTGTGTGCATAAAATGGGATGTTATGTTGAGAAGGGATAGATGATAGATATATTATTAATATTGTTACTACTGACTTTATTGTATTGAACATATCTGGCCAGCTTGGCGGCTTAGTTGATTAGGGCATGTTGCAGCTAATCGGGGTCTAGCCAAAGTCAAGAGTTGATTGCCTCTGACATTGCTGGCTCTGGTAGTGCAAGCTTCTCTAATGATTAATTCCAACATTTTAGTTCATGTACTGCTATCTCTATAACTTCAACGGTGGTCCCTCAGCTTTTGAAATATATTCTGTCAAGTAATCCTACTTCACCTGACACTGCTTCCTTGTCTAGGCACCCTACTGTGCTGGTGATTCGGGTGTACCACCGCCCTTTACTGCTGCTGCCTCTGCCGTGGTTGGTGATGCACAGTTTAACCTTCAAATTGGCAAAAAGAGGCAGCGACAAAGCTGGCAGCAGGGAGGCATGCATACTGGTAATTACCATTCCTCTGAAATAGAGCCGGGCAGTGGGATGTCTCATTCAGATCTAAAGGTGAAGCGATTTCTTAAATTCTTTTGATTTCTCACTAAGTTCACTAAATCAGTTGATTACTATAAGTATGCACAGCATCCATTGACAGGAGAGACAGATCAATTAGGTACGCTCTCGCTATATATTCATTTTAGATTCAAATACTTGGTCAAGTAGCGATAACATAGGAAATATTTAGTTGATATAGGCTACTGAGCATATTGAAAGGGTGACAATATCAAAATGAATTTGAATTGAATTATAATCCTAAATATATAACAACTATATATGAAAGAATGAGAGTATATCCAAAGATGGTTCAGGACTAAAATCTTCAATCTCCATAGCCCATGATCGTTAAATCTGAACGAAGACTAGCTAACACTATAACAGGCTATGATTGCCCGGCGAAATGGCAATCACTTATTGTGCTATTTAACTGATGGATGTGAGAACAGGCACACAGAGCGCCGTGTTAACATCCCCAGGGACAGTTTGACTAATTTGCAGCCGAGAGAAGAACTAGGTACTGCTAATCGTGTTTCTATTATTCAAATCCAATGTATCAGATAAATTGGATTTGTCTTCACTTATCAATGTGGGTGAGCACAAGACAAGAGGAAATCAACTCAGTCTCAGAACTTTCCAACAATGGCCTTTCTTGATTAAAAGTTTCAGTCATGAAGTTACATTTGTTATGGTTCGTTACCATATACAAAATACATAGTACATCTATACTGAATCTGAAGCTTTTTCATTTAGTCATAATCAATGTCGACCTAGTGATCCATAGTGATAACTGATCTTTCTCTTTGGTAATCGAAATTGTCACCTGAATGATGTTATAGATTTACAATGGCTTCAAACGATGGAATCCAGGCGTTTGTGTAACAGTATTCTAACTTTGTACAGCCAGACATACCCCTAGATATGGAGGTCCACAGGTAGTATATAGCTGATATATGATACCAGTATGGTCATGCCAAACATAACATACCTCAGGGACTTGTGAAATCGATCAGAGGTCACGAATCACGTTCCGAAGCAAAAACTTTGTGGAGTCTGTTTTCCTTTATTTTGTGCTCGGTTTGTTATTTCTGGCTCCATTTTTCAATGCATGATCATTTTAACCCGGGGCGTCTTTCCTTTTTGTTTCATTCATTTAACAAATTGTGCTGACCAGCGTTGACGCCACCTCCACTTTTTAAGCAGAGCCATGTCAAATTGTTTTAGTGGAGTCTTTTGATGTGATCATGCTTTGACTCCTCATTGGCTCTGATGACCGTACAATAAAGCAGACAGTGTGTAAAAACCCATCCTCTTTTCTTTCTTATTCTGTTTGTCTGATAGGATACTGGGGCTGGGGTTAATTCATGACTTTTGGTGAATCCCAGGGGACTGATGGCTCCAGGGAATTACCTGCATAGACAGACAATTAAAACTAGCATTTTAAAGCTTTATAGAATGGCTATTACATGTCATAAGAAGCAGGTTCTGTGATGGAAATATAATAGAAATGAATATTGTCTGTGAAGCTTATGTAACAGCTATACGATGTCATACACAATGGTTGATGTAGTACACTTTCATAACGTGATAATAACGTCCATTAGTCTAGACAAAGTATAGGGTGTAAGATAAGTGATGCTACCCACGGTTCCTAATTCAAGGAGGTAACTTTTTATGACTGTATAAGAGAAACCTAGCGCCTGTCAAATTATCGACTACTTTGGATCCAGGATGTAATTAAAATGCTATAATTAGACGTAGATGTTGAGGTAGCCTGTTGTTGATGGGTACTTGAGAGAATACAACCCTAGACAAGACAGTAGCATTATCATGAATATAAATAACTTTAAGGAAATAAGAAAGATCACACTGGCTAGTTAAAAGGTTCAAGGCTAAAATCTGCTATGCCAACATATTTGTTCTTCTTGTATATAATATGTTGTCCTTCCTATATGACACTAGAAAAGTAGATACTATCTGACAACTCTTTTCAACTCCTGTGTTATGCTAGAACAGAACAGTGACAGTAGGTTTTATCTTTGACTCCAGGCAATCTACTTCTACATTACAACAGTGACAGCCCATGTCCAACCTCAAAGGTCCATGTCCAGTCCAGCCAGCACACAACCCATCCACAACCCCTAGAGTCCTAAACAATACCAGCTTTACTATGAAACCCAAAGCTAGGAATCATTTAGGTTCACACCTCAGAAACCAAAGCCAGCCTCAGTGGCCATCTCTAGGCAGGGCAGGCACCACCCCCTCCTCCCACCCTGTGAACATGGGTCCCCACATTCCTTCCCCACACCTTAACGCCTTCATCCTGGCCCCCTGCAGTCCCATAATGCACCTCAGCACACCACCAGTGTCACACAGTGGAACTGAGAAGCAAGCCTAAGGAGAAACCCTAAGAAATAGTGTTGTTCCTTTCAACATGGTATTCTTGTGAGATCAATAGTAGGGTTAAAATCCAATGGAAACCCCATCTGAATCACCAGCCTACATGTAACTATGGCAATGTCTCTGTGTGCTGACAGTCTGTTCATTTACTTATTATTTTATTATCTCACATCTTATTTTTCTCATAATGCGGTCGTCTAATGGAAGCCTTTCTGGGCTAATGGATGGCTGTATATATCAAGGGAAATGAAGAAGCAGGCACAAATTTGAGGTAATGGGTTAATTAGGGCTGGTACCGCTAATAGGAAGAGACATGGACAGCCATGGTAAGTGGATATGGTATAGGCAGGGGGGGGGGGCTATGGAAGGACATGGCTATGATATTGAGATAACCAATTGGGAAGATATAAGCGTCTAGGTGTATAATTTTTAAATATTCTGGCACAGTAGCTCTTCAATGAGGTTTTGATGGTGACACTGATAGAGGACTTGTCTGACCATGTGTTAGGTTTACACTGTAAATGATTTGTTAAAATAGTACAATGATACTGTCTGTGCTTTAGTCACATGGACATGGACTATTCTTTATGGAAATAGTGTGATCTATTCCATATTCCTCAGGCCTGCATAATGTTGACAACTTACTTACCTCATAATTAAAATGTACAAACTCCAAACTTAAATGAATAGCTCTAATCAAAGGAGAAAGAGAAAACAAGAGAATTCGACCTTCATTACTATTAATCTATGTATAATATTTTGAGGAGAATGAGACTTCAACAAGATAATAATGTTTGTGTACTTTTCACAGGACCAGTACACTGCAACAGTGATCCCCTATTTTATTAACTAGAATCTGCCTGATTTTCTTTCTCATTTCTTTGTATTTTCCTTATGCGATGCTGTCCGGTTACTTGCTCCCAACCACATCCCAATGCAGTGCCACCCATACAACGTCTGCTGCAGGGGTCCCTGGAAGGCTGTAGGGAGAGAATAGGAAAGTAGGACAGCGACTTCCGCAAGGGACATGGCACGGCTTAGAGGCTACCTCCTCCGTGACGTTGACATTGTATGGGTACATGAAGCCCTCCGCTTTAAGGTAAAGGAGTGGTCATTCTTTAACAACAAGAGCAGCTACTGGCTACTGGACTTTCATGAGAGGGGTCCAGAGTAACACAGAGTGGCTCAGAAGATATTTCAAGTGCTTCTTCAGTCCCTCCCTCCTAGAATGTCGGTTGCAGGTAATCAGTCCTTAATGTCTAGGCTACGTATGTCAGAGTTCCATATTTAGTTGAATCTCAGGAAATGATTCATCATTTTGATATTAATTCACATACCACTGCAATTAAATAAAACAGCAAAAACCTCAAACTTTAGAATTGAATCGTTTCCATAAATTATTTCCTGAGAGTCCTGCTTTAAGTATCAATGGGTTCTGCCTAAAGGTAGTAATTTTTTGACAATACAGTGTCCTTCATTCGCTTACTTCTTTTTATATGTTGACGAGATAATACAGTATTAACTTCAACGCATTGATGAGTATCTGCACCAGTAAATTTAGCATAAACAGCTGATGAACTTCATGGCAGAAGGGCCTCTGGCCTATATAAATGGGATAATGTTCAGATCTGCTGCTGCAGCCAAATAGGACATAAATAGTAGGGTCTGTGGTCCCATATGATCCTCATATAGGCTCCTGTTATTTGTGATAGGCATTAACTCCTATTGTTGCATCATGAAATGGCTTTGTTGCATGTCAATACAGCTGCACCATAGCTCTGTGTAGGATGTCTGGGCCTGTGCTGCGTTGGGGAGAAAAGGGGCATTGGGGATGAGCTGGGAACAATGCTGATGAATGGAGCTGTAGTCATGTTGCATTTTGTGCTGATGGTGAATATCAGGCAGATTCTCAGTATCAGGCCTGGCCATGCTAGTAGCCTAGACAATGAGATGTAGTTTTGACCACATGAACCTCACAACCTGTGTGTGCAAATAAACAATAACCTTTCATTACTTGACATGAAAACTGGCTTCAGAGATATACACAAGTATACATTCAGGAATCTAAGAGGGTTAGAAAAATGGGTTGATATAGAACTGTATTGATATAGCAGCTCTTTGTGCCTGCTTGCATATGGTAATTTATTCCGCTACTACTATACTGATACACAAATGGGGTTGCCGTGTATGGTAAACTACCGGCTGGGGGCATTGGCGCCACCTGCCTGCCTGGCTTTGGCCATGACAGAAGGGATTTAGATAGAGGCAGCGGGGACTACATTATATAGAGTGGTGTTAAGGGTGCTGACGGAGGTCCTTCCACTAAGCTTCAAGTAACACCCTTATCTACTATCCAAGGCTTTGAGAGACATTTTTATATTATGCCCATGTCTCAAGGTAATGCTATTATATATAGCCTTTTCGTCAGGCAAGAACATATTTACCTGAACTGGAAGAAAGTGGTTATGAAGGGAAAGTTGCGGGAGGAAAGGTGTATCATGGTTGGAGGATATTGAAGTCTATGATGAAGATGTTGTTAACTTAAATCTTAATATTTCTGTTTGAATACGTTTTGGAGGGCCAGTGAATCTGGAATGAGGAATAGAATATAGTAGGGCCACACTAGCCTTTTATTACATTCATTTCTGAGTAAACTTCCTATGATTTTATTGGTAGGATTGACAGCTTCTCCCTGTAAGTCTATATTGTACTACGCAGGCTTTGTTACATTATATACTTTCTCAACTCTTGATCAGCATGAGCATCACCATCTGTCTTGAAGTCAGACTCAGTTGATAAATCAGGCTGATCTAGACCATGAGTAATCAGTACATTCACTACAAAGATAAATAAATAAGTCCCTCCCCAGGGCTCACATGAGTTCTATGAAAGGAGGTGGATGAAGGAATGTAGCTAAATCTGCATACACTATAGAAAAATAAGGTTAACGTATTAATGACTGCAGAGTGCCTTAATGTGTTATGCATTTGACGACATGGTGCATCCCACCCAACACACCCAAATGGGCCCCATATGGGCGTGTCTCTGGGCACCATGGGCTAGCCCATATCTGGGTATTAACTGGTAATTGCCTGGGCTTCCAGATGGGGCCCATCTGGGCTCAGCCCAGAATATCAACATGTCATGTTCTCACTGCAAATCCTTCAATTCATACTCTTTTCTGAAAATATTTGATTAATTTACATTTTAAATTGACATTATATGCGTTTTTGTAAAAGTGGGTTTCATCTGGGTTGGAAATGGGCAAGCTTGGCAAAGGTATCCCTGGGTTTCCCATGGGCTCAGCATGGGCAGCCAGATAGGGCCCAGGTGGGCTGAGCCCATGTACTGAACTTAGTTGTTTATAAATGGATTTCTTGCATTGCAGATATTTTAATCTATCCTCACTTGTCCCTTTTTTCTAGAAAATGCAAGTTCAAATTATTTTTCTCATGCTATGTTGTCTACCTGGGTTTCACCTGGGCTAGAGCTAGGCTAAGTGGGCTGAGGTCTGCATGGGTTTTCCATGGGCTTGGTGTGGGCTGCCAGGTGGGCCCCATGTGGGCCAACTCACCAACTTCACTTTCTGGGCTAATTCTACCAACACAACTTTCATGATTATGTTTCAAAGACCTCTCCCCCAAAAGAGTGGGTTTCACCTGGGCTGGGCCTGGGCTAAGTGGACAAGTATTGTTCCTGAGCTTACCACTAGATGTCATCATTGAGAGTACATGGGATTTGATATCCTATAGACATTTTCTTGTCTATATTACAATGAGCCATAAATTCACAATTCCTTTAAACCCATTGAATTGGTAAAGTTTTCACATCACGTTCATATTATATGAAATTGTCCACACAAGTTTGCATACAAATAGAGAAATGAGGAGCATTCTGATACTGACACCTTTCCCCAGGATATGATCATAGTACATAATCCCACAAGGCTCCCTCAGGTATCACTATCAGACTCACAGGAACTCTGACTGTGTCACCCAATGTGATCAGAGTTGTAGTTAGTCAAAGGATGCATTTTGCTTCTCCTCCTTAAATAAAGGGAAGAGTTGACACTAAATGCAGATAAATTAATTGACCCACTTGAATACTTGTTGGTAACTGCTCTTAATATGTATAGTCATCAACTACATAACAACTAAGCTTATAGCTAAAGAAAATGTTGTGTTTGTCCCCCCAGCCCCCAGACCCCCCCCCCCACCCCCAATTACGTGTTCTCCAAATAAAGGAGCCCACCTGGGTCCCACTTAGATCTGAACAGGGCCAGCCCACTTCAAACCTGGGCAAGCCCTTCTGGGCCCCACCTGATAGCCCTGGTCAAAACGATGCGGGCCCCAGATGGGCGGCCCATATGGGCCCCATAAGGCAGCCCATCTGTGACCCATCTAGGGCCCACTAGGGTGTGTTGGCTGGGATGTATTTAGCCCTGGTGAGTGATGCAGTCATGGATCATGATGACAAAATGGGCATGGCATACTAAAGGGTTAACACAGGAATAAAAGGAGGAATCAGAAAAGATTTATGGCCACTCTAGAATTGAGATGGGCATTTCTTATGCAGTTTCCAAATTACACATATTGATCGCCACTATTCACACTTAAAGTGGCTAATTGTCTCACTGGACCCTCATGGCATTGAACTGTTTACCACAGTTCCACCTACCAAACAATGTCGACATTTATGTGCTGCATGTTAGAGCAGGCACCTACTAGAGGACCTCAGGGGGGACTGGTACTGCACATTGAGGTGTGATGTATTTATATAAATAATATGCACCCATGTATATAGTATAGAGAGGGGAAGTCTGCATAGAATCATAAGGGCACAGGGCTATAGGCGTATAACAGCTAATCAATCTATCAGATATGACCTGATTAAGGTCAGTAAGTACCCCCAGATAGCAGGAATCTCACAGGGAACCAGACAGTCTATTTGGACCCACCTCGTCAAGCTCTTCTATTGTTTCCTAGTTTAATCCTTCTAGCTCCTTGGCTACTCACAGTGACAATTCTACTGCTACTGACTCGACTGCTACTATTGTTACTGAGGGGGATTTAACCTTCATATTGACAAGAAAGGGACAGCTGCAAAGCTGGCAGCAGAGAGAGGCATGTCTATTGGCTATTACCATTATCCTGAAATAACACTGGGTAGAGGGATGTTTTATTCAGAACTAAAGGCTAATAGCATTTCCTGTATTCCTTAATCTTTAATCAAATGGGTGGCTTTGGATATGGAGCATACCGCTTTGATCATGAGTGTTAGGCAACATTTTTTGGAATGTACCATTGATAGATATAAAAAAGAAAAGAAATTTTGATTAGTACACATGGTGACCTCTAATAGACGAGAGTGAAATGGCATTACATCTTAAATGGGGTGCAATATAGGAGGCATGTCCCTTTAACCCCTTATGAAGAACTATAGTTAGATAGCTGCTCTCTAATGATATCTGTAATCGGTTGTCAGTTGATATCTGCTATCTGTTTTAGTTATTAGCCCCCATATGTGGATCAACAAGGGAAAAGGGACCTCCGCGGGGGATTTTTAGTACCAACTTTGGCCACCAGGGGGCTCCATATAGCCAACAATGTTCAAAATATCATAAAAATTGTTCTATACAACATTTTGATGGAGAATACAATAAGCTACTTTAGAAAATTCCAACTTTAGTGAAAACCTTCCATATTTGGAATGTAAAAAGAACGTTTTTGGGCCTAAATTGATGTTGTTGCACTTCTTGGTTGCCATTGAAACATAATTTTCATTCTAAATTGAGTTTTTCAATAAATTAATGATTACAGGCCCCACGAAGATTTTTATGCTGAAAACGGAATGTAAATCCCATTTTAAGATCAAAAGCTGTGACCAAATGTTTGAAAAAGTTTGGATATTTGGGAATTTTCATAATTATGCTAATTAGATAGAGATATCACTAAAACAAAGTAAGATAGAGCTTATTGGCATTTGAGATTGGACAGTGCCCACACATATTCAAGGAGACAGTTCTCAAAAACTAGAAGTGGTACCTGCTAATGAAATATATCACTGGAAAGCTGATGACCTCAATTTTATTATTGAGTTAACATTTGGAGGACCCTTTTCCCTCGACTGTCCACAATTATAATGGATTCATTAAGACTACAGGGGCCACCTTTGTTTTACAGAATATTCAGCTCATCATTTAATATCATAGTGCAGGAAAATCCACAAATACATTTTGCGGTAATTTCTTGGGAATTCATTAACAGTGATTAATACGATGCCTAATATCAAAGAAAAGTAAATGCTTTAAAGCCAATACCGGCAGTAATATATCTTTTTGAATGACCTACCTATGCTAGTTTTTCAAGGCATTACCTTCACTTTTTCTGTAACTGGCCATAATTTCCATGTGAAATTGCAGGGTTGTATCTATTTGATTTGATACATATAACTATAATCCCTAAACGGTAAATAGTTCAAGATGAAAATAAGGATTTTCCACACAATC
This sequence comes from Harmothoe impar, assembly GCA_947462335.1. Lineage (NCBI taxonomy): Eukaryota > Metazoa > Annelida > Polychaeta > Phyllodocida > Polynoidae > Harmothoe > Harmothoe impar. The sequence continues at coordinate 22,218,126 of OX381710.1, read as the reverse complement.
GTTTTAGTTTGATGGAATCAATGCATTTCTTCCACTCTGTACAGCTAGACATAGCCCTGGATATGACAGTTCATAACAGGTCTGCAGATACTATAGATGGAATGATACAACTGTGGCTACTCTAAAGCCTCCACCACAGATGTTAGTGGACTCAGGGGCCTCAGAAAATCGATCACAGGCCATGACCCACCCTCCAAAGCAAGAGGCATCCCTGTTCATCTTTCACTTTTTTCCTCTTTATTATTTCTGGCAACACTTTGTCACTATGCTATCATTTTTACCAGGGTATTCTATTTGTGTTTCATTGATTAAACACTGCACTGCACTGACTACCGTGGGCCCCGACTACTCTTTAAGTAGAGCAATGTCACTTTCTTGTGTTGTAAACATGCTTCAACCTCTCAAAATAATAAAAAGGAATTGCGTATTTACCTATTTACCTAAATCAATTTTATTTTCCTTTTGACAGGATGACAGGGTAACATTGTCTGGACAGAATGTTTGGATTTTGGAGGAATGCAGATTTACAATGGCGGAGAACTATGAGTATGTTAAACTATTCAGGCCTAATCTTGATATCAAGGACATAAATTACTCTTGGCTTGAAAGGTAGCTATCAATTATACGTCCAGTAGTAAAGTTACCAGGTATCTGACTTTGTTTATCACATCATATAACTGACAGCCATAAGCATCATTATCAATTTTCAGCACAGCACCTAATTGCTAAAATCTGCCCATCAGATTTTGATGATAGACACCGTGGGTATCATTACATATTGAGCATGGTGAAGAAAGCTTCATGTATCATTAATTCTAGGTGGTCTTTTCATGATGATGGTGCCCATTAGTATAGACGGGGTATGGAGTATGAGATTAGTGATTCTCCCAGCCATATCTAATTCAAGGAGGCAACTTTTATGGCTGTGTGTGGGAAGCTTACCCTCTGACAATGTATGGACTACTTTGTATCCAGGATCTAATTGAAAGTCTATAATTAGACATATTTACTTAAGTAGACTGTTCTTGATGGGTACGGCCAGATGTAAGGTGAGAGCAAAGACCTAGACAAGGTAGCGGGATATATGATGAGAGATTCTGGACAGGAATAATTAGGGCCTCACAGGTTGAGGGCTAAACTGGACACAGCATCATTGGCACATCTATGACTGAAAATGTAATATTTCAATGAGCATTTTCGTTGTTAATCATATTTTTATGCAACAAAATTATCGTTCCTCAGTAGGTTTAATCAGATACATTTAATCTCGATACCCACATCTAAACTAAAGGAATTCTGTATGAATACTACAATCAGTAGGTCGTGGGGCTCAGCTTCCCAATGCTTGTCTCTTGAACAACAAGTAGGTAGTGTCCGTCTCTTAGCATAGCAGGTACCACTACCTCCTGCCCCCCTGTGTAAATGGGTTCCCACGGCCTGCCACTACACATTAGCGAAAAGGAAAAAGCCCTAACACATTCAAACATGGTATTCTTGTGAAATCTACACGGGATGCAATATCCATGGGACACATACTGAGACACATGAAGTCAATATCAATCCCTAAGCCCCATTTCCCTACCAGAACATGGTTGTGACATTCTGTTTTCCTTTTCCATTCTTCATTATTCTTTGCCGCACAGCCTTTCTAGCCTAATGGGTAGCTTATATCAAGGGTAATGGAGGGGTAGTCATGGACAGAGGACAGTGGAATGAATGAGTTAATTAGGGTTGGTTTGGCTAATGACAGGAGACATGGACAGCTCTCTTGAGTGAGTAAAGAGGTGGTTGGGTACAGGGCGACAACTGGCGAGGAAGGAGTTGGGGTATGGGATTTAGGTTTGGCTGTGGGTATAATTATAAGGGTATAAGAACTAATGACTGATTCTTATGACTGAGGATTTGTGTAATGATTAGCTATTGTGTCAATACTATCACGAGGCCATGTAACATTTGTTGTGATCTGTTTTGTTCTCATAGATAGAGCCTGGGAAATGCCATTGTGAAGATTTACTTACCTTAAACTTCAAATGTACAAACCCCAAACTTGAATGAAAAGCTCCAATCAACTTACCTACAAAAGACATAGAGAAAACAGAACGATTAGAAAAGGATCATCACCAATCTATTAAATATAAGTACACCATGAAATTAGAGACATGAATGGCTCTATATAATAGTTATGACTAAAGAGGAAGGAATAGCTGGTATGAATATTGTGTGGTATGTTATAACAGCAAGTATCATATAAGACTAAGTGGAAGTAGCTTTCTGGTTGAGGGTAGCTAACCTCCCTCTCTAGGTTCCCAGTAGCTCAGATTACCGGTTAGAGGAATGTCAACAGTGGAGTGAAGGGGAGTTTAGGATATGCGTGTGTGTCCTTCTGGTCAGTATACTATGACAGGCATTATCTTATTTCATTGACAGCACTTTACTTTTCTACATCAGTTTTTCTCTCATTTCTTTGTATTTTTATCATGCAACACCGGCCGGTCACTTCCTCCCCCACGCCGTCTGGCCACAACCCCACATAGTGCCACTCATGTGGCTTTCACTGCGGGGTCCCTGTAAGGAGAGAATAGGGCAGGAAGGACAGAGACTTCCGCAGGAGACATGGCAGGGCTAGAAGGTTACCTCCCCATGACGTTGACATTGTGTGGGTGCATGTCTGCTTCTGCTGCTATAGTGTGAAGTGCATTCAGAGCCATGGGGGTCTATCCTATCTATAGAGTATAACAAGAGCAGCTGAAACGGTATTGCAAGTGCTTCTTCATCCCTCACCCTTCCGAAATCTAACCTATGTATGGCAGATTTAGTTACATCTCAGGGACGGACTTATCATTTTCACATTTCTCATTTTTACTGACTTGCATACCACAACAATCCACAAAAATAGCCAGAAAACATCAAATCTTCAAATTTGCTTCATTTCGCAAAACTACTAAGCAAGATTCGTGCTTCGATAATCAAGGCATCTGCCTAAAGGTGGGTAGCACATGATATTACAGCTTCTATACCCTACAATCTCTGACTTCCTCCCCCACGCCGTCTGGCCACAACCCCACATAGTGCCACTCATGTGGCTTTCACTGCGGGGTCCCTGTAAGGAGAGAATAGGGCAGGAAGGACAGAGACTTCCGCAGGAGACATGGCAGGGCTAGGAGGTTACCTCCCCATGACGTTGACATTGTGTGGGTGCATGTCTGCTTCTGCTGCTATAGTGTGAAGTGCATTCAGAGCCATGGGGGTCTATCCTATCTATAGAGTATAACAAGAGCAGCTGAAACGGTATTGCAAGTGCTTCTTCATCCCTCACCCTTCCGAAATCTAACCTATGTATGGCAGATTTAGTTACATCTCAGGGACGGACTTATCATTTTCACATTTCTCATTTTTACTGACTTGCATACCACAACAATCCACAAAAATAGCCAGAAAACATCAAATCTTCAAATTTGCTTCATTTCGCAAAACTACTAAGCAAGATTCGTGCTTCGATAATCAAGGCATCTGCCTAAAGGTGGGTAGCACATGATATTACAGCTTCTATACCCTACAATCTCTGACTTCCTCCCCCACGCCGTCTGGCCACAACCCCACATAGTGCCACTCATGTGGCTTTCACTGCGGGGTCCCTGTAAGGAGAGAATAGGGCAGGAAGGACAGAGACTTCCGCAGGAGACATGGCAGGGCTAGGAGGTTACCTCCCCATGACGTTGACATTGTGTGGGTGCATGTCTGCTTCTGCTGCTATAGTGTGAAGTGCATTCAGAGCCATGGGGGTCTATCCTATCTATAGAGTATAACAAGAGCAGCTGAAACGGTATTGCAAGTGCTTCTTCATCCCTCACCCTTCCGAAATCTAACCTATGTATGGCAGATTTAGTTACATCTCAGGGACGGACTTATCATTTTCACATTTCTCATTTTTACTGACTTGCATACCACAACAATCCACAAAAGTAGCCAGAAAACATCAAATCTTCAAATTTGCTTCATTTCGCAAAACTACTAAGCAAGATTCGTGCTTCGATAATCAAGGCATCTGCCTAAAGGTGGGTAGCACATGATATTACAGCTTCTATACCCTACAATCTCTGACCTCCTTTTACCAGGATTATGTGGTCTAATTTAAACCCTGCTGAATACCTACACCAATAAATTTGGCATAAACATCGTATGAACTACGTGCTACAAGGGTGAGTGCTCTCTGTCACATTCAGATAAACCACAGCCCGCATCCAGTCTATACCTAAACCTCCATTCTGAACCTAAATAGTAGGCTTTGTAGCAGGCTTTGTGGTCCCATGTGATCCTCATAAAGGCTCCTGCTATATGTGATAGGCATTATATCACGACGAAAGGGCATTGTTGCATGTCAATAGAGAAGAACCACAGCCTTGGGTTGAATATATGGGGCTAGACTGGGTCGGGGAGAATAGTGGGGGATTTTGGGTGAGCTGGGGGCAATGATGATAATGATAGGAGGCAGGCAATAGATGGAATAGATCCTGCAATATGTCCTGATGCCAAATCTGCAGAATAAGGAGTTCTCTCATAGTACTATCTTAGACAAGGATATGTGATCCTGAACACATGAACACTGCAACCTGTCTGTTTAAATAGTTAATTAGCATTGGTTACTTTCCATGGTAACTGACTACAGCTATATATATATATATATATATATATATATATATATATATATATATATATATATATATATATATATATATACAAATGTATACATTTTAGAAATCTAAGAAGTTAAAATGAGTTAATGTATAACTTCCAGTCTTCCGCCATGTATAGTAATTTATTTCAATACCACCATACTGATACACAAATGGGGCTGGTGTGTATGATAAACTACAAGCTGAAGGCATTGGCGACTACTCATCTACCCGGCCCTTCCCATGACAGGCTGCACGGACTATATTATAATAATATAGAGCGGTGTAAGGGTGCTGATGGTTGTCCTTCCGCTAGGCTTCAAGCAACACCATTATCTACTATCCAAGGCTTAGGGTGGCATAGCTTTATATTGCTTCAGGTAATGCTATTGAACAGAGCCCCTTCTTAAGGCGAGACCATACTCTCCTAAACTGGCGGATGGTGGTTATGACAAGGGAGTCATGGTAAGAAAAGTGCATTTTGGTCAGAGAATATTGAAAATCTGTATTGAACGTTGCAAACTATAATCCTTAACTCCAAGTTTGAATAAATTGGGAGTCTAATTTTTATTATTTATTAAATTTTACTCTTAGCACTCTCTCTTATGAATTTATGCATTGCGTATCATTTTCTGATGGAATTGCATGGAAATACATGGGCATGTTGCAGGTTGTAATAGTAAAAAAAGAGTAGGTATGGCAAGGAAAGTAGGGAGATAGATAGCTCCTCTCAATAGGTGAACCAGGTACAAATATAATTTGGAATTCTATGAAAAGAGCCAGTTCTATTTCTGAGAGAGGAACCAGGGGCGGACCCAGGAATTTGAAAAGGGGGGGGGTCCACTTAACACCAAACTACCAAAAAGTGACACGACGCGACGCGACTCGCAGCGGATCAAATTATCATTAAAAAAAATCTAAATTTTTTTCCCAAAAGGGGGGGGGGGTGGTCCGGACACCAAGGACTCCCCCCCTGGATCCGCCCCTGGGAACTGGATACACCAAGCATGAGCGAAACTGTTAATCATATGAGATGTATGGCTGCTTCAGCATCTACAGGAACATTCCAGTATGCAGCCTCAAAATTACACATATTCACATTTATAAGTGAAATGTGACAGTGACTGATAATGTGGGTCTTATTTTTAGCAAAAATAAAGTTAATGTGATGACTAAGAACAAACGTTCACTAGCATTTCAATGCAATGACCTGCCATGACTGTAGCGTGCCTGCATAATCAATATCAACGCAGTGACTATATTAGCCCGTAATAAATGCCTATGAAATTTAAATTAGAAAATTAGAATGACAATTATACTGGATCTTTGTAGAGGTACAAGCAAAATAGTATCCCATATTGGTCGGACTGAGTAGCTAATGGATTAAATTGACCCCCTGTGGTTTTTGTCTCCTCTGTCTGTTATCTGCCTACCCCAGACGACAATGGTGTGGTCATATCCACAATCAACAGTCTAACTCTGTGAAATCAATGCTTCATATTGACTAGAATCTATGGAAAATTCATGTGGTCCCATGGTGTTTTAGTTATAGTCATACTTCCAAAGGGATAACCAGGCTGTTAGGTATTGGTGGATGATAGTATCTAAATTATAGATCTTCATCGATAATTGTTTGAGTGTTTCACCAGTTATATTATTCAGTGTTGACAACTCATGGACATGGGATAGATGACTGCCCTATAATGATATCTGTAATTGGGTGTCAAGTGTGTTAATGATCTGCCACTTTTGAAACTTCATTAGCCCTCATCTATTAGTAGGTAGGTGTCGCATTTGATTCAAAAGATATTCAGCTCAATTCTAGATATCATAACAGAACAGAGAATGATTCATGAATATATTGCAGGGTAATTTCTGAGCAATAATATTTATAATGGCTATTATCAAAGATCTTTTATTTTGATTGGTCAATGGCAAACTCTGTAACATACTTCAATTGCACTGTGAAATGGCAATAATGTGCTATTCATCTGATGAATGTGAGACCAAACAAATCAATGTCGATAGGCTCCAGGCGAGATGAAATCATCTAAATCACGGCAATTACATATGGATGGAAAGGACAGTTAAGAGACGATCAGAGTAGACCCTTCATAAGCAATTGGATTTGCAATAGCTTTAGTATTCTATAAAAAGCCCTGAAGACGACAGTCAACAACAGTTCTACAGATACCGCAATGGTAAGATCCAACTGTGGCTACTCAAAAGCCTCCTTCAAAGATGTTATCAGGACTCTGGGGCTTCAGAAATTCGATCAGAGGCTGTGCCCTCCTCTCCAAAGTAAAAGCCATGTCTGTTTTCCTTTCCGTTTTTCCCTGCTTTATTATTTCTGGCAATGTTTGTCACCGGGCTATCATTTTTACCAGGGGTGTCCTATTTTTGTTTCATTCATTCAAAAGACTGCACTGACCGGTGGCCTCAACTATTGTCTTAAGCAGAGCAGTGCCAAATTACTTTAGGAGAGTCACTTTCTTGTGTTGTAAACATGCTCTGGCTGATTGACATAAATAATTTGTGTGTTTACATAAATCAATTTGAGTGTGGCAAGAAGATATTTTCATGGACAGAAACAAGTGGATTCCGGAGAATTGCAGGTTTTAAAATGATGGAAATGCAGAGAAGTTTATACGGATAGACTACGAACACACTGCAGTAGTATTGGTTCAAGCATTAGCCTGCGTTTATCACTTCATATAGCTGACATTTATAAGCATCATCATTAAAGCAGAACATAATTCCCATAACATAAGTCAACCGGGCAAATACAATCTTAAAAGTGTAGTTTTTGCAGTGACCCCTTAACTAAAGGGGGTATCTATGCCACTAACAGTAGCAGGACTAAGCAGTAGCAGGACTACCTCTAATATGGCACTGGACAAGAAGTTGATATCTGGCACTTGTTTAACCCCCCTCATCATTTAACCATACAATGACAGTAGGTTTGGTCATTCCATTCCTACTTTTACATCACAACAGTAACAGCCTGTGTCCAATTGCTGAAGTCAATGTTTCCAGTCTGGCACAAGGTCCATTAACCTCCAGGGTCCTAAATAACCCAGAAGACACTCAGCAAATGCTATATGGGTCCCATTTAGGTTCACACCTCAGAAACCAAAGCCAGTGTCAGTGGCCATCTCTAGGCAGGGCAGGCACCACCACCCCCTCCCATCCTTTGTACATGGGTCCCCACAGCCCGTCACCACGCCTTTACGCCTTTAGCCCTACCCCCTGCAGTCCCATAATGCACCTCAGCACGCCACCAGTGTCACACTGTGGAACAGAGAAGCACTAAAACAAGCCTAAGGAGAAACACTAAGAAATAGCCTTGTTCCTTTCAACATGGTATACGCGAGAGATCTATATGGTGCATGATATCCACTGGGCACCTTGTTATGCCCTTATCCTACAAAATTGCCCTTATCCTACAAAAATATATAGTTTTGTAGTATAAGGGCTGTCAGTCAGGGCCTTATCCTACAAAATTTGCCCTTGTCCTACAAAAATGTTGCCCTTATCCTACAAAACCTAGGTATTTTGTAGGATAAGGGCAATCAGTCAGGCCCTTATCCTACAAAATTGCCCTTATCCTACAAAACCTATATCAAGTAGGTTTTGTAATATAAGGGCTATCACTCAAGCCCTCATCCTACTAGATTTCCTTGTGAATTGTATAAGAATAAGATTTTTCTGGGTGCAGTGCATTTATTAGGCCCTTATCTTATATACTCTCCCTTATATAGGTTTTGTAGGATAAGGGCAATTTTGTAGGATAAGGCCTTGACTGATTGCCCTTATCCTACAAAACTATATATTTTTGTAGGATAAGGGCAATTTTGTAGGATAAGGGCATAACAGGTGTTTTGTAGGATAAGGGCAAATTTTGCAGGATAAGGGCATGACTGATTGCCATTATGCTACAAACCTATATGATTTTGTAGGATAAGGGCAATTTTGTAGGATAAGGGCTTAACACACCTCTTACTGAAGCAAATGTAGTCAATATCAATTCCTAAAGGTCTCTCCTGAACTCGGTAGTGACGTTCCTTTTATTTCCTATTTCTTTATTATTTTCCATTATGTGGCAATCTAATGGAGGCCTTTCTGGGCTAATGGATGGCTGTATATTAAGGGTAATGCATTGGTAGGCATGGAATGGGTTAATTAGGCTTGGCACAGCCACTAAGAGAGGAGACATGGTCAGCTCTGGTAAGTAGATATTGGGTGGGTTGTGGGGGGGCAACAGTACGTGAGGGCACAGGCTTAAACTGAGTAGCACGCCTATGCTTGGAGTAGATGACTGTATATAAGACAAGGTATGACACAGCTAGACGTCCATCATCTTTATACCCTAGATGGCCCTACTGTACCATGTATTTGGATATAGAGGGTAGCGCCATCTAGTTAGCAATATACAAACTGGTTAGTCCACCATCATCTTAATACTTCAGGTGGAGCCTATGTCTATTGCTCAATACATGGTGCAGTAGGGCCATCTAGGGTATAAAGATGATGGGCGTCTAGTTGTGTCATACCTTATGGTATATACAGTCATCTACTCCCAGTATAGCCAGGCTGCTCAGTTTAAGCCTATGCGTGAGGGAGTACAGTGTGGAACCAGTGGAAAGGGGTTATGAGTATATCACAATGATGAGGCTATGGGAAATAAGCTCTAGATTTGGTACCCTCAGGAGGATAACACTTGATGGTAACGGAGGACTTTCAGCTACCCCCCCCCCCCCCCACCCCAAAGAGAAATGTTTAAGGTAACATGCTCCAAAAGGCTGTTCTAAGTATCGCAGATTTCTATAAAGTTCAATAAATCACAAGAGCAAAGTAAATTGCAAAAGTTAGTCTTAGCTCATTTTCCCAAACTACTACCCGCTAGTAGGACATCAGCATCAGTAGCTTATAGGGCTGACGCTCCCTGACCCATACAAAGTTGGTATCAAGTTCAGGTAGGCAATCTACTGCCCAAGCCCACATCTAGTCTAAACCAAAACCCTCATTCAGGACCTAAATGGTAGGCTTTGTGGCCCCATATGATTCTCATAAAGGCCCCTGCTACTGGAGATAGGGTGGATGGAGGTGGTGCTTAGGCATTTACTCTCATTGTAGAATGATGAAAGGGCTTTGTTGCCTGTCAATACAGAGGCACTGTACAGTCGGGTAGGGTGTTTGGGGCAGTGCCGGGTTGGGGAGAATAATGGGGGATGTGAGATGAGCTGGGAACAATGCTAATGGTAGGAGCTAGGTAATAGGTGAAATAGATCCAGCACTATTTATTGAACCCAGAAGGTTATGGAATGAACCAAGAATGTAAACCCTGCTTTGCGTAAAATGTCAGCTGTTCTTGAGTCCCATAATGTGAGCAAATAATTATTAAAGTGGCATTCTCACCGAGCGTCTCCCACTCATAATTCTAGTACTGTTCTAGTCTGCTATGTGGTAAGTGTGAGTGGTGAGAATGCCCCTTTAAGATAAAGGTTAGCTTAGAAAACAAGCTGGATATTTGAAATCACAGACTGCATTTGCATACAATCACTACCTTCACAGACAAAACTAAATACACAAAGATTCATTATTTTATTCAATATTGAAAGAAGGCTAAGAAAATAGGTTGATATAGAACCTCCATTGTGCCCTGATATGACAATTCATTCCACTACCACCATACGGAAAGACAGATGAGCGTGCCACGTATGATAAACTATAGGCTATGGGCCATGGGGGTTATGAGTGGCCTCTTCCCTCTGCCCATGACAGAAGAGGTTTATATAGAGGCTGGGCGGACTGCATTATACAGAGTGGTGTTAGGGTGCTGATGAAAGCTCTTGCGCTAAGCGAGTCTTCTAGCAACACCACTATCTACTATCTCAGGCCCCAAGCAACATTCTTATATATTACCCAAGTCTTGAAGTGGTGCTACTATAAGCCCTGTCTTCGGGCAAGAAATCACTATACTGAAACCGAAGGTGGGAGTTGGTCGTAGCAGTAGAGTGTTCGAGGTAAAACGTATGAGGCCAACATTTGATAAACGGTGTGTTTCAGAAAACATAATCTGAACATCTAAGGTTAGATTTTTAAGTTCTTTTTCTTTAGTACGGCCTCAAAGATTCCAATAAATTGATTCAAAACCTGTAGGGTGACCTGAAACACACCTGTTTTTGGCCTAAGAATAGAAGACATGGAAAGGCTGTGATCAGCATTCTAGTGATGACCACACTGTAGGCTTTCATATGTGTATCAATGTTTCAGTTGAAAGGGGGCTTTATAGCACCATCATTAGAGCCAAAGATGACCCAGCCACTAGTCTGGCACACGTATTGCCTGGGTCTAAATATCGTTATGCTATATCAGTTATATCGTCTGTCAGTGAGCCTTAAGTGATCAGCATGGATGACTTCATCAGCCTTGGCATTTGCCTCAGACCCAGCTGATCAGGGTCACCCATCAGTATCCACATTGCCTTGTATGGATGGGGTACCCTTTGAAGGTTTAGAGAATGGAGTAATGTATCAGCATTAAGGCATGTTATATGTGCAGTAGGGTACTTATGTCAAGGCTATGAGCTTCATGGTATAATGAGGTGTGAGGGCAACTCCATTCACTACATCATGTATTGGGAATACGTGGGTCATCCAACCATAAGCCCCCCTTTGACCGGAACTCCGCTTATGAATTTCAACTACCTGTAACCTTTGTGCTTATACATAATCTGTGCTTATTTTATATAATCTAATGACATATTCTTGGGTTTAAAACGATCCTACCCTTGCGCGTAAGATGAGACAGGTGCTTTGCAGTTCAAACGTGACCTGTGGTATATAGCGGGCTATAACAGGGAACAGAGGCATCGAAAAGAGTCCTCGAAAACAGCCTCCTAGTATCACCAATCTAAAGGGAAATTCATACTTCCTCTCCCCTTGGTAGAATCTCCGAGGATTTAGCCTCCTTCGTGAGTTCCATAAAGGGATAAGAAGGCAAGTAGAAAGGACAGACCTGCATATAACATCCTCTTGTTAGATTGCCTTCTCAAACGGCATTTGGTTGGATTTTTACACAATCAATTAAAACTATTCGAACAACATTAATGCTGCATATTGATCAAAACCCTTTGCTCTTCTGTGATTCTGTCTACTTTGCTTCGAACTGCTTTAAGAAAATGAACATGAACAAGAAATACAGCCTATGGGTAGTTGATAAGAATAATGGTTGGAGAGAAAAAAGGGGAACTAGAATGTAATTAATAATCTGATCCCCCTTCTGCAGTTACAAAACTGATAAAACTAAAGTAGAACAGAGAGAACAGCTGGAACTATGCTGAAACCCGACCACTGTCACTTAATAGGATAATGTATTTCATGAGCAACAAATTAGACACATCTATTTATATGGAAATCCCAGTACAGACCATCCATAACCTGAATAGAGACATGGCTTCCAAGCAGAGTGAAATGGCACGAAATGGGAAATTTCCGGAGGCTAATTTACTTAACCCAATCCATCCCCTGCCTCTGCTTGTTCAGGTTCTGCTCCAGACGAGACATCTTAGAGCCCCAGATTTCATTTAGTTAGGGCTCATTCACCATTCATCCCTGTGATGTGACTAGCTTGGAAAGGGGTCTCTCATTAGTAAGGGACTCTAAATGGCTTTGACTCGTCTAAAGCAGCATTTGCCACAGAAAGAAATGGTCTAATACCTGTGGTGAATTGAAAGGAGTGTCTGCAATATGAAGGGTCTTTAACCCCTAAGAAGTGTCGGGGTTGTTCAGAATGTCTATTAGAATAGCAATAGAATCAGAGCGAGACTGAGGACGCTTTCATAAAAGAGGCATTAAAGATGTGTGTACATTAGTATTTTATTACAATTGAATTCATTGAATTAGCATGTGATTCTTCCTGTATGTAAAATGGATGCCAAAGGCAAGAGAACTTATGCTATAATACTAATAGTTGCGGTTGGGAGTGAATATAACCAAAGGCCATCCGACAGATGCAATGCCCAGGAATAAGGGATATTGGATTAGAATTAATTGGGACCTATCAATACCATTTAGATGACACAGCAAGAATGTGCAAAAAGGCCCACCACAGACGACCACACGGGCCTCCATAAGAAGCAAATAGTATTGGAGGTGCTTTCCAGAGATAAGACGAAAATTGGGCCAATATTGATTCTGGCACCTTTGAATGCTGACTGTGGGTCACAGGTTGAGAGGAATCTTCCATCCTCGGCTGATGACTTAGAAAGGCTTTTGGCATGAAAGGCCTCTCAGAACACCAAACATGATTACAATTATGGCCCCTTATTCCGCGTATATTGAACACTGTAGCCACCTACAGCTCCCAATTTAACTCGAGAATGATGACCTGAAGAATGTAGCTTCTGACGGATCTATTCCTAGCACCAGAAATAACATGGTGCATGTCTTCATGGCAGATGTCTTTGAGGTAGGGCATTCACTCCACTTTCTCATTTTCCTCAACCTAATTTTAGAAGTGATATGAAGGCCCATAATAAGCATCTAGTTTACAACAATTGATTTTCACCAATCTCACAGAAGCGCTCTGGTTTCTATGGATTTTTGTTCCAAGACCTACATGGAGGATTGGGCTGATGCACTTCAATCCTGCGATGGTGTGAATGGGGATAGATACTCTTTGTGTTTCTAGGCATGGGGTGAGGTGTGGTGGAGGGGTACAGGGTGATGGGGTGGTATGTGTGTAGGTATACAGTCCACAACCTGACCAGACACTGAGGAACTCTTGTCACAAGCCCAACACAGTAAATAGTATAACACCATAGCAGGTCAGACTGTGTAGGCTGCCATTATGTCCCCCAAATAAAAACACTGACCAGAAATAATAAGCAACCTGGGTTACCTCCTGACTATCAACAGTTTGAGAATACATGAACATATCACTCAAGTTTCCTGCCCCTCCACTACCAACCCATCGTAATCAACCTGTTACTCCCCTTAAGATGGCACCAGAAAAGTGGGAGGGTGGTATAATGGGATGTGGCAGTCTCTAGGCACACTGCTGTTCAGTGCACATCGAGAGGCCTCGACTACAGGAGTGGGGGCCACTTTAACCAAATGGAGCTGCTGACAATGTTGGTGCTGCTGCTGCCTCAGTTGTCTTTAAGTACTGCTACTTCTGGTGCTATAATCATAACTGAAAGGTGTGATAATATACAGACAAGTAATGTTTAAGCTGTTCTTAGCAGGTTACTACTTTTATTATGCTGATGTTTCTTTGACTACTGTCTCCAAATGTCAGATTGCTTGAGCTTTGTTTGTTCCTGCTACATATATATTTTATGTCTGCTGTTACTGCTACTGTAATACACTTCTTATTTGTGTCACTGTTGCCCTTATAGTACAAGCTATTATGATAATTAATCCTAAAAGCAATACTTCTATTTATTCTGTTCCAACCTGGGCTGCTGCTTTTGCTACTAATGTCTGTAGCATTTTTTGTCTTATGCTGAAACTAATTTCGTCAAGTGCTTTCACAGCTTTCACCCTTGCTTGCTGGCCTAGACACACTAGTACCTAGTGATTATATGTTTGAGCTTTAGGTTCACTGCTCCCGCAGCTGCCTCCACTGTCGTGGTTGCAAATACAGTTTTAACCTTCAATTTGGCAAAAAGAGGCAGCTGCAAAGCCGGCAGTAGAGAGGCATGCAATTACTAATCCTCTGATATGGAACCTGGTAGTGGTATGTCTTAATCAAATGCCAAAGCTGATGAGAGAGCCAAGTTTTTTTAAATTACCTAATCGCTACTCCTTAGCCCAGATTGCTGTTAGGATGATATTATGATAATATATTATATGGTAGAAAACCTAATTATTTGTTTGAGACTATTGGTGATAACTATTTAGATGATATATAGCAAGGTGGAAACTAGATGGTCTATCCCTTCACCTACTCATGAGGACCATGGGAAGGGTGCCTCATCTTTAATGATATCCGTAATTGGGTGTTTCACAATGAGTGCTAATGATCTGTCACCTGCCAGGGTCATTGGCTTTCATTCTGCATATTCATTAGGTAGGGAATTTCTAGAACAACATATTCAACTCAAACTTAAATATCATAGTAGTTAAAATAAATTACCTCATTAGAATTGGTGATTGTGAGATATGATATATACATTTAAGGGGTGAGAACATGATAATCCTTGAATGTACTTATACATGATTGATATGAATGGGTGATATAGAAGATACCACAGGATATGTTGATTATTTCAATTACTATAGCACATGATCCTTAAGCCTGAATGAAGCCTAGCTAATTCTGTAACAGGCCATGATTGTCCAAGGAAATTGCAAACACTTATTGTGCTATTTTACTGATGAATGTGTGAACACACAGAGCTAAAATCCCCAGGGACAGTGCTGCTAATATCCTGCTGGTTGAGAGATTGTTGACTGCTAATTGGATCATTTGATAAAAATATAGATGAAAAGAGATCAGTGAACTGCTAGGAGACCCTGGATTAAGCTGACACATGTACGGTATCATGGTAGCTAACTTAAATCAAGATCTAAGATTTTTCATGATGTAGCACACTTAATTGAGTTGATTTAATTACATATATTTACTCCCTTCTATACTTTCTATACTTCCTTATAAATAAGCCCTCGAGGTCTTTGAAAAAGAAACAGTTTCTACATCTTTGATTCCTAATAATTAACGAATATGACGATTATACAAGTATCCCACACAGATTCAACTTGAAAGACAATGTGATCATACAAAGGTGGTTTAGGATGGGCTGTAACAGTTTACCCACTACAACTAAATATAGTCTTGTATATGACAGTCCACATGTCTGCAGAAACTGTAGATGGTATGATACAACTGTGGGCTCTCCAAAGTCTCTACCACAGATGCTACTGGCCTCAGTTACAACTGAAATTGATCAGCGGCCGTGGGCCACCCTGCAAGCTAAATACACTGATGAAGGGGGGATTTCCGTTCAGGTTCGATTGTTTTTTCTAATTATTTTTGTTTCATTTTTCAATGGACTATCATTTTTACCGTGGGTCTTTTCATTCATTCATTTAACAAATTGTGCTGACCAGCTTTGACTCCAGCTTCTAATTTGAGCAACTTTATATTACCTCAGTGTCACCTTCTTGTGTTGTAAACGGACTCTTACTTTGTATTGACTGCATTTGATGTACATATCTGCAACTAAAGCTTGGACTCAATTGCATACCAGTATAGCTCTTATCAGCTTTTTATCTGTCAATATTATAGTATCTTATCGTTGACAGGTACAGGAGACAACACAATCCTAGACAAGGCAGTAGGCTATTAAAAGAGATGCCTGAGCAAATATTTGGATAATCACACGTGCTGAAACCTGATATACAAAGTAAATAGTGTTGGCCACCAGCATGCCTGAAATAATCCCACTTTATCCTTCGTAGTGCTGTAACTTTCGTGAGCTAACTATATTTCAACAGGTCCCAGTGAGCATGGGTCATTGAAGGGAAAGACTACAAATGTCTACCTTCATGCACATTAATTTTACATCCAGTTAACAAATAGTGATATTGGCCATAATTATGGTCACAATGTCAATTTGAATATTTTAACAAAGGGTTCTCATTGTCTCTCTCACATACCTTTATGCTTTTGGATTAAAATAACAGTTACAGTTACAGTAGTGAGCACCCGAGTTTACTATTGAGGCACAGCTTGACCATCTTTTGTAACACACCTAACATGTAGGTAATAATCTGCAAGCTGTTATCAATACAATCCTTCCTTCCACCCCTTGAGTCTAGGCAATCTACTTCCACATCACAGCAGTAGGAGGTCATGTCCAACCTCTAAGGTCCATGTTGCGAGTCCAGCATGCAACCTACCAACAAATATCCAGGCTCCTAAATAACCAAAACACACAACCTGAATATAGATAGGTGCCATTCAGGTATTGACCTCAGAATCCAAAGGCGGCCTTAGTGGCCATCTCTAGGCAGGGTGGGCACCATAACACCCTCCCACTCGGTCCCACTGTCCTTCACCTCACCATGGCACCTCCTCCGCACCCATAATGCACCTCAACATGTCACCAAGCACCACACACAGGAAGTGTGAACCACTAAGATCAAGGTTAAAAGGAAACCCTAAAAAGGATTACATTATAACATGGCATTCTTGTGAGGCCATCTTTGGAAATAGGGAATCCCAACCAGGAGCCTAGATGAAATTCAATTGAGTCAAGGTGTCTATTGGTCAAGCAACCAAATGGGGTGACACTATACAGGCCTTGGCATCCCTTTCATTGTATTGATTTCCTGGTAGAGTGGCAAGCTCTAAAATATGACAAGGGCGATGCAAGGATAGACTAGAAGGTAGTGGGTTCATTAGGGCTTGGGTGGCTGATAAGATGAGACATGAATGGCTTGCAGGGCAATCACTGAACGGGAGTAGGGAGTGAGAAAATAAATCTAGATATGCATGGGACCAGTGAAAAGAGATGATGTGTGTTGCCATGCTAGTCTACAGGTCCGGGAAATGGAGGAAAACCCTCCCCAGAGCCGTTATTTGCACCAGTGTTAATTTTCACAACGCAGGTAGGTGTGAAAACACTGCAGGGCTCACTGCCTACTGGGTGAAATGGAGGAGCACAGAGGGAAAGTCTATAGAAAAAGCTTATTTATATGTGATTTCATGGCAATCACCTGTATGATTCACTATTCCCCATGTATGATTCAAGAGCATACACTAATCTATCTTATGGGATACATACATTTAACAGCAATTTGATAGAAAATTCAGCAAATGGGTTATAAGAAAACCATTGCTAATTTTAGCCCTGTAGTGTTAATGCTACAAGCAAAACCATTGCTAATTCTAGCCATGCTGTGTTTTCACACCTACCTACGTTGTGAAAATTAACTCTGGTGTAAATAACGGCTCTGGGGAGGGTTTTCCTCCATTTACCGGACCGGTCTATGGAACCTGGGTATATGATAGACTGATGGATACTAAGCTACACCAATATCCTATATCAATTATCGTCCTTCAAAAGTATATTGGCTCATATTTTCCTTTCTTTTCAATACTTTGTTGTTTAGTGTGTGGCATTATCCTGTCACTTCCTGCCTCCCATCCACATAGTGCCAGCCACATCACCTCTGCTGCAGGGGTCCCTGGGAGGACTGTGAGGACAGAATAGGGCAGGGAGGACAGGGACTTCCGCAGGAGACATGGCACGGCTTAGAGGCTACCTCCTATGTGACATTGGCATTAAATGAGTCCCCAGTGCCAACTTTTGTGTAAAGAGCACTCTCTGGTTGTACACAGACCCACAAAAAGAATTCTGTTTAGACATTTCAACCGCACCACTGGCCTCTTATATAGTAATCATTTATGGTAGAACCCCCTAGCTGGGTTCAGTAATACCATTACAGTACATGTTCAGTCTGCAGGGAATAGATAACTAAACAACTCCTGTGAAACCAGCGACATTCATAAGTATGTCAGGTTAATATAGGCGACTGCTACACCCCACCAAGTGGGCTATCACAGGAAGGCCTAAACTGGTTTTGACAGTTCACCATCATTGATATGTCAATACAGAAATAGGGCTGATACGTTAAACTAGATCACCTGAGGGCCATGAAGGAGCCATAGGAACCCTGCCCCCTCCCTCCTCCTCCTCACCATGAGCTCATGATACAAGGGGTTTAGACAGACCGCTGATAGACGCTGCAGGGACTACTATGTACATTATCCAGAGCCTTCCTGAGACACCAGTACCAACTATCCGAGCCTTTAAGCATCATTGTTATATATTTCCCAGGTCTCAGAGTGGGGATATTATATATAGACCTGTCTTCAGGCAGCTGCACTGAGGTGGAAGATATATCGTTATCAAATCCAATATGGCCGCCTCAAAATGGCCCAACATGTTAGCACTTTTCAATGCCAGATTTAAGTAGAAGATATACAAAGTACCACGCTGAAATGTAAGGCAATCGTGTGCGAAAGGTCAGAAAGCAAAATTGTATAATTAGTAATCTATGTCTCTTTCTGGTAGAAGTCGGGCAGCGGAAAATAAAGTAAATCCCAATACTTCCAAAACCATAGAATACCATATGCCCTGTGAAAGCATTTGATGATGTAATGTATAAGTGATGACACACATACAAATTTATCACTAATTTTATATTAGTGCCGAGATTAGAATTAAATCCCGGTCCCCGCACTCCCAGTGCAAATATGACACCATCCTCGTTAATGGATCTCAAATATACCCCATTTCCACGTATTTTTGAGTGAAAAAGTACCCCTTTTTATAGTAAAATCGCTGATTTTGGGGGCCCCAAAAGTACCCCTTATTATACAAAAACGCGGATTTCTTTCACCTGAATATTAATAACAAATATAACTATATAAACATGCACACATTAAATACCAAAGAGATACCACCTGATCTTTATGGTTAACGTTTGTTACTAGGTAATCTTGTGTAAAAAGGTTATCATTTTCCCTCAAATTCCACTTGAAAAAAAGACCCCTTTTTTCTGAAAAACGCTGATTGTGTAAGAAAAAAACACCCCTTATTTTGGAAAACGCTGACATGTGCAGTTATGAAAATATGACCCATTATCTTTGTTTTCTCTAACGAGGATGGTGTCTACAAGACTTGAAAGTGCGGGGACCGGGAATTAAATATCCACAGCCCCTTCGAGCAATCCCCAACAAAGCCCAGGAATAAGGCATATCTGTATTAGATTAGGAGTAATTGGGGTCTATCACTACCTCTAGATAACACAGCAAGAAAGGGCAAAAAGGGCAACCACAGACAGCCACATGGGCCTTCACCAGAGCCAGATACTATGGAGGTGCTTTCCAGAGATAAGAAGAAAATTGGAGCGCTATTGATTAGGCCACCTTTGAATATCGACCATGTGAGGCGCATTGAGAGGAATGTTCCTTCCTCAGCTGATGACCTGCAAAAAGCTTTGGCATGCAAGGTCTCTCAGATCATTAGATATGATGACAGTTCGCGCCACCTATTTTTTTAAATTCTATTGAACACAATATAGAGATATAGTTGTATCAAATTAGAGCTACCAAAAGCCTGGTTTTGCCTGTTCATAAATCAAAGTATTCCCTTCTAGCATCAGAAATACATTGGTTTACATTTTTCTTGTTTTGATAGAGAATTGATTCCATGTGTTTCCATTTCCTTCAATCTAATTGTGTAAGCCCAGGTTTCATTCTTGTCGATAAACTAGCACCCTTCCTTGAATCCGACAAATGTGATGCATAAGCCTAAATTGAGTCTGCTTACAAATGAGACAGAGGACCATAATAAAAAAAAAAGGGCCAATGAACTTTCGGGTTCAAAACTACTACTCTAGCAGAGGCTCGGCAGTTTCTATGGATGTGTGTTCTTTCAGCTCTATGGATAGTTAGGCTGGAAGGGCTACACCCCTGAGATGGTGTGAATGGCTATCTACTCTGTGCATATGTTCCTGTCGGGGGGGGGGTTACCAAGGTGATGGAGTGGCATGTGTTAATGTGATTGTGTGCAGCATATAGACAGTTCACAACATGGCCAGACACTGGAGGACGATTCTCAGACACCTACCACGGCAAACATATACCACCAGAGTGGGTCTGACTGTGAAGGCTACCATTATATCCACTGGTGACATTAGTATATAAGGTAACACGGAGGTACCATGATCAACCTGTTATCCCTTCAGATGACAGTAAGGGTATAATGGGATCGGACAGTCTCCAAGTAGGATGATGCGAGGTGCACATCAAGATCTTTCAACAATGGAGTGAGGGCCACTTTGACATATGAAGCCGCTTATGCTTTTTGTGCTACTGCTGCTTCAACTATCATTAATTTCTGCTACTTGTAGTGCTATATGACTGCAAATATTAGTACTGTATAATAACCAGGTGATAATATGTACAGATGAATAGAGTTTAAGTCGTAGTCAGCAAGTTAGTTTAGTACTATTATGCCTCTCTAACTACAGCCTCCAAATGTGAAATCTATACCTTAACTGATTTTCCTTGGCTGTTATTGTTGTACATATTTTATGCCTGCTTTCTACACTACGCTTCTGCCTTCTGTCCCAGCTGCCATTATAGTGAAATCTATACTGATAATCAATCCCAATAAGGATATTTGTATTTTTTCTGGTCCAGCTCATGCTATTACTGTCTGTAGCTGCACAGTATTTTTTTTACTGTTGAAACTAATTTGGTCAAGTACTTAACTGCTTTCACCGATGCTTGCTGATCTAGCGACCTACTGATTCTACCGTTTCAGCTTCAGGCTTACTGCATCTGCGCAGTTATAATGTTCGAATTGCCAAAACTGGAAGCAGACAGGCTTGCAAGTACCATTCCTCTGAAATAGAGCTGGCTGGTGGGATGTCTTATTTAAATGCCAAAGCTAATGAGAGAGCCAGGATTTCTTATATTATTTAACCACAACCCATTAGGCTGTATTCAGATGATAGAGACATTGAGGTGTGATGTAGAAGGCCTATCCCTTCAGCCTCTCATGAGGACCAATTAGGGCTTTGGTGTCTCCTCTTCAATGGTATCTGTAATTAAGTGTTTGCCTACATGTGCTAATGATCCGTCACCTGCCATAGTCATTAGCTCATGTCCTACAGATTCATTAGGTAGGTGCCTTCTGTGACAGGATATTCAAAATATCATAGTAGAGAACAAGCCAATTGCGTTGTTGGAATTGGTGACTGTGAGATATAACATACTTGTAAGGTGTTAATAATTGATATGAGTGAGGGATATAGAGTGATCCTATCACCTTATATTTCAATATGAAAAATGACCTTCGGCATGCTGTCCCTCATTGTTCACTAATAATCAAATAATATGCAGCATTACGTGTAATCATCTACTTCACTCACATAACACATGTATTCCACATTAATTAAACCTAAAGTATGACATATTCTTATGAAACCCAATGTCACCCTATAAAAGCTTAACAGTCTACCCATTATATACAGATAGAAATAGCCCTAGAAATAAGAGTTCACTGCAGATACCATATGATATAACACAACTGTGGGCACTGCAGAGCCTCCACAGATGTTACCGGACTCTGTTACTTCTGGAATCCATCAAAGGCCATGACCCGCTCTGCAAGTAAAAGCAATGGCTGGAGGGGGTGACTTCCATCCAGGTTTCGCCTTTCTTTTTCTTTTTTGCCCTTCGTTTTTCACTGGGCTATTCTTTTTACCAGGAGTGTCTTCTTTTTGTTGCATTCATTTAACAAATTGTGCTGACCAGCACTGACACCAGATTTACTTTTTAAGTAGAGCAAAGTCAAATTGCCTCAGTGGTGTCACCTTGTAGTGTTGTTAACAAATAACTTTGCAATGATTGTATTTGGCATATCAAAATGAACTGGACAGTGTATATCTGTATGTGAAGCTTAGAATCAAAGTCCTCTGAGAATAGTTCTTCTTACCGTTTTCCTCTCTATGAATTATAAATAGATGATTATTGCAGTTCAATACAACTTTACTGTCTGGCTATAAAATACAATAAGCCAAGATGGGAGCCCAGTAGTAAATCCTTCTTTTATTACTGAATCTCATAGCTAACATAAGTTTCATTAACACTAGTCATCGCAGGACTTGATTAGTATCTGAGAGATCTGAGCATAGCCTGGCTCCTGACAAATTATCAACTACAGCATATTTAGGAAGTTTTTAAGTCTATCATCAGATTTACATATTGCAGTATTTCGTTGTTGATAGGAATAGAAGAGAACAGAAGGCAGTATGATATGAGAATAGATCCCTGAGCATTACACAAGCTCCTATACTCTGAGGTAGTTTGACTATTATTACACGGGACACCATACACCTAAAATATTCACATTTTGATCTTTTGTATTACTCTAACTTGATAATAAACAAGCATACTTTAAAAGACCATAATTAGATGGGCATTTGATGGATACATTAGCTCTCTAACTGTTGTACAATTTTACAGCACCTTTTTTTAATTTCAGCTCCAGAAACAGTAATTATTTTCAAAGGTCAATTTTACTATTACAGTACAGTTGACCACCTTCTATTATCCTGTATGACACTAGACTAGTAATGGATAATCCCAAAGCTGTTATCAACCCACTCCCCCCTTCCACCCTGGAAATCCAATGTGGCAGTAGTAGGTCTTTGAGTCTAGACAATTTACTTCCACCTCAGATCAGCAGGAGCCCGTCTCCAACCTCTGAAGTACATGTCTTGAGTCCAGCATACAACCTACCAATAAATAACCAGGGTCCTAAATAACAAAAACACACAACCCCGTTATAGTTGGGTGTCATTTAGGTTCTCACCTCTGAAACCAAAGCCGGCCTCAGCGGCCATCTCTAGGCAAGGCAGGCACCACCCCCACCTCCCACCCTGTGTAGCGGGTCCCCACCACCCATCAACCTGCCACCTTCACACCTCGCCTCCTGCTGCAAACTCATAACACACCTCAACATGTCACCAGCACAACACATGGGAACTGAGAGTACTCCCAACCTGCAGCAAGATAATCATTGAAATTATGTCAAGCCAAAGGGGTATCTATCAACCTACCATCAATTGTCAGCTTCATTTGATATATTTACTTCTCTTTCATTTCCCATATTTTTCTCTTTTCTTTGTTTATGTTTTATTGGTGTATTATGGAAGCCCTTCCTTCCTTCCTGCCATCCATCTGTAAACAATATCTGTGGAAACAAAACCCCACTGATATCCAACGCACCATAACTATGTCAAATATCAAAAGGCGTCATTGAATACATTCTGCCAGAATCCTATTTTACTACCTACAGGTAGGACAATACCCTTAATGTAGTATACTCCCCTATAAATGTATAATGTTCTATTCCTTTCTTCTACATATTGTATGCTGTTCAATATATTCATTTGTTTGTCTAACACGGCCCAGTCAACACCCTCAGAAAAGTGAGAGTCATTGTCGCTAAAACTACCCTCATCTGAGAGTCAAGCAGTGCCTGACCCTGTGAATGCCCTCTTACCATCCACATAGTGCCAGCCACATCACCTCTGCTGCAGGAGTCCCTGGGAGGACTGTGAGGACAGAATAGGGCAGGAAGGACAGTGACTTCTGCAGGAGACATGGCACGCCTTAGAGGTTACCTCCCCTGTGAGATTCATTGATAAAGATCCGATGTAAGTATTTGGTGCTCTAGTGTAAAAGCTTTAAATGTCTTACAAGTGGAGTTTCTAAATACAGCTTCATTGCAAGAATCTCCACAAACTGGACTATCACAGTGAGGGCTCACATGATTATAGGAGCAGACCATTGGGACCCTGAGGCTCAGTCAATACGCCCAGCGACCAACAAAAAAACAGCTTGTCAGATATCAACATGATTATATTCCTTTAAATGCCTTCCTTGTGTCATTGAATGGTCACAGTAATTCGACTTGGTTAGCAGAAAATACGAAAGAAATGAGTTTAGTTTGAGTTAATGTGCTCCTGTAACCATCCAATAAACTGCACTCTAAAAGGGCTGGTGCTATATGACCACACTATAGTGGTATCACTCTCAGATAGACCCTATTACATATCCTCCATGTACCAAAGCCTCCATTCTGGACCTAAAGAGCGGGTTTTGTTGGTTTCCCATGGCCCTTAGGAAGGCCCCGGTTGCTGCTCTGAAAGCAATATTGATGCCAGGAGCTTGTCAATGGGCTGTATATCCATTGCAACATACATACCAACATTCAGGGTTACATCAAAATCTCACCACAGTTTAATCCTGCCACAAGGTAAATGGTTAGTTGTTTTCCAGATCTGTATGCTATAGAATTCTTGTAGATAGATGTGCAGTATAAGAACTAATGATGATTGTAACTCTAACCCCAGCTATGTGCTGTCGGGGTAAATGAAGCAGCCACGCTTGAAATGGTTATCATCTGATAACTGCTCCACCTAGTGATCTACTTCCTGAAATTCCCTGTTAAGGCCCAGGAATTAGTTAAGGGTGAGCGCAAATTGTGGAACCAATTCTTTTGTTATTGACCCATTGTTCAGGGATTAGAGGAGCTTATGGTATGGCTTCATATATATTAGGTACATGATTCATGAGCCTGACTTTGATGGTTAACTACTATGAACACTGTGAAATTGATATATGAATACAGTATTAGATCTGCCATGTAGAGCTGCTGAGAGCCATGGAGGAGTCACAACCTACAACTCACCTACCCCTAACCATGTCAGTTTTATGTACGAGCTGCATGGACTTCATTATACAGAGATTTCCTGAGACACCCTACCTACTATACAGCCTTCAGTCACCATTGTTATATGTTGCCCAGGGCTTAGAGTGGGTATATAGACTGTTCAATGGGGAATATTTGGGATGATGATAAGGAAGGGCTGAGTGAAAGTAAAGCAGGGGTATAGCGTATTGAAAGTAGATGATAAAGTTATCAAGGTTCAAGTATACATCGAGGCGACTATAAGCCTGGGATCATGGACCTTTATCAACCTCAGCACTGCTGTAATACAAGTAATGTTTTACCAGACTATTGCAAAACTGTCTGATGGATTCAGACTTCTAGAATAGCATTAATCCGGTCTGCCTGTCTATCTGTCTGTCTAGCTTAAGTGATTTACATGTGCAACCTCGTCAGGCTCAGCTTTTGCCTCAGAATAAGGATGACCTGGACTCTTAGTGATCCATACCTTATAACTTTGATGAATCATCCTTTGAAGCTTTAAGGGATGGAGTAATGTCTCAGCATTAAGGCCTGTGATTAGTGCACCCAGCTTTGTACCAACCCCAAGCTCCATTATACATGGCCCTCAGTACTGTTACCTGCTCCTAATGGAGGGGCAGTATGGCCTAGACCTTGAATGACATAATATGGTGTAATGGCAAACCCATGTACTGTATGCTGACACTGGAAAGTAAGGGTGCGGATAGGGATAGGTAATGGTAAGGGTCGGTAGATGACAACATATAATGCGGTCACCAAACTCCACATAATTATTATTGATTGCCACCATTCACACCTCCCAACTAACAGTGCCTCACGTCTTACTAGTGCCCTATGGTATTATATACTGTTTATAACAGGCCTGTCCACAATAGAGATTCCACCATTCTGTTGGGTAATGTGTATGTCAGGTACCTCCGTCAGAGTGGAGAGTGGGACTTTACATTGCGTGTGATGTATCACATCCATCCAGCTATTAGACCCAAGCAGAAACCAGTCAGCCTACAGGGAATAATAAGGAGGAAGAGGAGTGGGATAATGTATTGTACAGGAGAGATAGTGATCTAGAATGTTTGATACCATAGAGTTGTTTTTTTTACAAAGGGGGTTTGGAGTTTTCGGTGGTAAAACCATCTAGGGGGAAGCAACTGAAAGAATTCGTTGATTTTCAAGTTAAAACCCTTAGATTTGCAATAATCTAAACCGTCAGAAAGATTTTCTACCCATCTTGGCATGTTCTCTTGGGAAAGGGGGCAAAAAGCCATCTACCAGATCCCTTGTTGAAGAAAAACTACTTGCCTAGTAGAGAGATAAAGAAGAAGAGCCAAAGCAAATTCAGCATGGACGGGAATCAGATCACTGGAATTAAGAGGGCACAGCACAGGGAGCCACGAGTCAGGGACAGAGCGGGGAAATTATTAGTTCATATTACACCCTCAACACAGCATTATAACAAATATGCTATGAGACCAAACCTCTAAGGAAATCAACCTTGTGTGCGTTTAGGAAAAGAACACAAGATTGTAAAAGGCATTCAATATTCCCCTCTTGAGGTAAAACCACTTGCATGAGACAAAGGTCTTTTCTGGAATGTGGATAGTGGTGCCAAATATACAATAAAGCGATGAAGTGCTATCAAGGCCTCTGCTATTTTCTTTAAATTAATCTAAATGAGAGAGCTCCAGAGAAATCTGAATAATATACTATGCTGGGAACCAAACGTTGGCTTTAAATGACGACCTTTTTGTTTAATATTGCATGCTTTGAAAATTAAATTAAGCATCACCAACACAGGGTGCTTTCTAGAATTTTCATTGAGTGCGGAAAAATCTCCAATAACAATATTGAAATTAGGAGAGAATATGAAAACGCTGAAGGTTAATTTGTTTAACTGAAACCTGTTTAAAGACATAAGGATGGCTCAAGGTTTATATGTATTTCTCATCATGTGGTGCTGGTAAGGAACTTGTCAGCACTGATATGGTGCATCATGCTGACAATTCAGGAGTGTATCAACCCCTGTCGGGTCAGCATCAGTGATGCACTACGGTTCCCTCAAGGGGTTAGGACAGTATTGGTATTTAGAAAATTGAAAAGAGTCAATCAAATTAAATATTCAAAATGAACTGTCCCCTGTTTCTGTCCTTCCAGATCCTGACATGCATTAGATATTTAGAAAAAGAAATGTCTTCTCATAGTCACAGGTTTAATTTAGTTAGGGATCATTTGCCATTCATTCCTGTGATGTGACTAGCATGGAGAAGGACCCTCTAATCAGTGAGTGACTCTAAACAGTTTCTACCTGTCTCAATGCAATTCTTTGCATGTCAGCATGATATGATGACGCTGATATGATGACGCCAGAAAGCTAAAGTATCATCAACATCTTTGAGGAAAATGTCTCATGGAAGCACAGATATTTTCATTTGGTAGATTTTCTATAGTCTTGCCCCAAATGTGTGAATTGTAATGTACAAACTTGATGTGAGCTTTGCTGTAGGCCAGACTACCATGAAAGCATGGGTGAGTCCAATAGAAATCCTGGAACTCAAACCACCCTAACAAAGCCTCTCCAATTTATACAGATATTGAATGAGGATAAGGATAAGGATAGCTTACCTAGATAGAGGCTCGGGATGGGTGATTGGGTGCTTAGATTGTACAATTAGGTATTGACTGTGGGTCATGGGTATGGGAAGGCACATTAGATATTGGGTAGAGGTGTACGTTAAAGATTTCCGGACACTGGAAGACCCTTGTCAGATATCCTACACAGTAAATGTACAGCATTATAATTGACCAGACATCTGCTCTGTCCCCTGAGTGACAACGCTGAACTACCCTCTAAGAATAACTGTATGAAGATGTAAAGCATCCTCTGAAGACACATGCAACAGTTCAGTTCCTTATCCTCCTACTGACTATGCCAATTAAGGCACCTTGATTAACCTACTATACCGAGAAGAAAGTAACCATGTGAGGAGGAGTAAAGTGGTGGTGATAGTGCAGTCCAGTCTCAAGGTACAATATTGGCCAGGCATTCTGGGTGGATGTGATGGGGCACTTACAGTCTGCTTGACAGGGCCTCCTGGCTTTAATATCTCTGGAAGCTGCAGTTGTTGCTGCTGCAGCGGCACTCACTGTTATCACAGCTGCTACTGCCGCTCCTTCCTATAGCAATCTGCAAGCTATTGATATGGCTACTAACCAGTGGTAGTGTACAACATGATATGCCCACTTGCATATGTTTGTTTTCTTGTTGTACTGTTCTCTCTAGTTCACATGTCATATTGCCACTGGCTGAACTATGTCGATTTTACATTGCATATCTTCTTTTAATAAATCCATGGAATTTGTGATGCTGAATCTACAAATGCATCAAGAAACAAACCCATCCTTTTTAGTCTAATTAATTGTGCTATATGTTCTAAGTACTATATGTTGCTCTGCCACTGCTTCCCTGTCTAGGCACTTCACCTGACCTCCCGACACAGCTCTCCCAGCTCCCTTTACTGCTACCTTGGCTTCCCTTGCTGCCATAGTTGATGCACAGTTAACATAATTGACAAAAAAAGAGGCAGCTGGCACGAGAGACGTATGCATACTGCCAATTACTATACCTCAAAGATCTCATTCACAACTGAGCATGAGGAGAGGCCTGGGATTTCTTATTCTTCTCAATCAATAGTCTTTACTGTAAGCACGTTATTCTTAAATAGATAAACATATGGATTTGAATAAGAGGGCTATAAATACATGTTAAAGAAAGCTCAACAGTAATTCCTGCAGCAAGAACAGTCATATTTCAATCACACGCTCCAGTTAGATGACATTCAGATGTGATCTGATTAGAGATGACTTCTTCATGAGCACCATAGAAGATAATTAGTTGTCAGTTTATATATGTGTTAATAACCTGACACCTGTCATACTCATTAGCTTCTATCTAGTACTTCCATTCAGAGTCTCTGACATCTCTGCCTTACTATATGCCTCTAGAGCAGGCACATATGTAGATTATTAATACATTGTGAAATATAGTACTAGTAGATGCTAAGCACCTTTTGTATAGGGGAGGGTGGCTATGTTGAGAATGTAATAACCCTCAAATGAATTGTTAATCATTACAAAGATATGGGGTTCAGTCTAAAACAATATAATCCAACTTAACCCAATGCCATCATAACAATGTGGATAAAAAAGGGCTTTGGCCGTATCTGGGCTTTTGTGAGCTAAAAAATCCCTGGACATAAACATCTTAGAGTCCGAAGACACTATTGATGATATACAACTGTGACTACTCCAAGGCCGACTACAGATGTTAGTTTGTGCTGCAGCTTCTGAAATCAATCAGAGGTCAGGACCCAACCACTGTAGCAGGAGCCATGCTGAAAGAGTTTGTTTTCATCTCTTTTTTTGGAGGTTAGACCAGTTAAGCAGCTTTGCCTCTAACAATGACTGTAACTGTGCAATGTTTTTATCAAACTATGAATTTCTAATCTAAAAAGGTTTGTATCAAAACTTTTTGACCTTTTTCATTTAATCACATGACATTGGCTGGACTCACTGCCTGAATACTGGTGCAATGGAGGATTGTCTTGGAATTTAAGACCATGTAGGCCTACTAAGAATAGGCTATTATTCAGACCTCACATCCTAGGAATAATAAAAAAAAGGACTATTGTTTCAGGGATGACTATCAAATGGTTGAAAACACTCATGAATTGCGAGAACATTGGCTATAACACACTGTAAGTGGCTCTGTTATCAATATTAATAGTATAGCCCAATTTCCTCCACAGCAAATATCTATAATATAGGTCTATATACACACATTATTTACATGATGAAAGAGGCTTATCTTACCCTTTCCAGCTTTGTTTTCTGGATTACAATACCTTTTAACCTAGATCCCGTATAGGGTATAAGATAAGTGAAGCTCCCTGCTATTCTAAATTGAATAGGGAATGTTTTTATTGTTCTGTAAGGAAGGCTAACCTCCAACAAATTATCAACTGCTTCGGAACAGGATGTAATTAAAAGTCTATAATTAGACATAGATGTGAAAGAAGCTTGTTGATAGGCTATAAAGCATAAAACATACCTTGATAATGACCGGGGATGTGATGAGAAGTAAATCAGAAGACATAAAGAAGGACCATTTATTAGCTATGCTATAAAAATAAGATTTTCCAATGCAGATAACCTCTGTCAGTGAGCCGGTAGCATGTAATCCAATAGACTTTAATCACACAAATTAAGGTGTACATTCTGTACAGTGATTAAAAGCTCTATTTATGTATGGTGTATGGCATGCTTAATAATCTATTCAAGTGACCCCATCAGTACATGTTTCCCATTACAACAGTATAGTTTTAGACAATTCACCTTTAAACCCTTTCATCCCCTGCAATATTGGTGCTACTCTACAATATAAGTTAATATCAGGACTTCCACGTCAACAACTGTAACAGGCTGTGTCAGCTTCTGAATACCCAGTCTTTGACCCATGTCACCAGTCTAGAGGACAACCTACCAATAAAATCCTGCTTCCAAAATAACTAAAGGAGGATACTTTTTTCATTGATCTATAACCATGAATATGGTGGAGCATGATAGTACAACCTGCATAATTATCTTTACATTTGACAGCAGTCTTTGCATGCTTCTGCAATTCCTTTCTTTGTGAGCCTACTCTGGCAAGTGACTTTCTACCCTTGCCTTCTAAAAGACCCCAGCCGTAGACGTGGTGCCACCCACGTCACTCCCACTGCAGGGGGACCTGGGAAGGCTTTAAGGACAGACTACGGCAGGAAAGACAGACTTCCGCGGGAGACATGGCAGGGCTGAGAGGTGACCTGCAACCTGCCATTGACAAAGCCATTCAATGGGTGTACTATGCCCACTTCTCCTATAGAGTAAGGGCCATTGAATTGGAGAAATATGCATGGAATCTTCTTCTCTATATCAACATGGAGTGACTGAAGCTGAAGAATTTGTTTTATTGTTTCCACATCTCAAGTGTAAGATTTGAGCACGAAGGGAATTCACTAGTTACTTACAGGAGGAACTTGTTCTCAGGAATACCGTTTCAAATCCTATGTTCAGATTGCTTTAGTATGTTGTTTCTCCTAAGATAGCAATGAAGTGCCCTCTGTAAGAGATGACGATATCTAACCTAAAATAATTCATACTTCCCCCTAGAGACAATCTATACCACACTGCACCTAAATATAAACCTCCATTCTGGCTTTGTGAGCCACATAGGACCCCATAAAAGCCTTTGTTTCTGCTGATACTGGGACTCTGCTATTTTCGTAGTACAGTTTGTTACATGTGATGGGGTGGCTCAAGCTGCTCGTGGTCAAGAGAATGTTAAGGGCCTAGGCGGACCTGAGGGCAATCTTAATGAGAGGAACAATAGTCAATAGATGGAATAAATACAGCAATATGCACTTGGCACATCTACCAACTTGAACCAAAATTGTAAACTCTGGCTTGATTCAAAAAACTGGTTGTTGTCCCGTTCTTTTCTGCAACAAAGGTTAGACAATTGAGAAGCTTTAGAAATGGCCAGGCATTGTCATCTGAACACATTTATTATCTACAGTACTAGTTAACCCTTTGAAAAATGTAATACTCATAGTAAGTGTCCCTACTCGGTAGGATATTGATCCTAAAAACTGCATAGGAAAAAGATCCCCTTCAAGATTTGCAAATTGGCCCTGCAAAGTAGTCCCTTCCCAGATAATTAAGTGTCACATTGATCCCTTTCAAAACTAAGGATACAGGTTTATATAGAACTGCCATCAACGCTTTATACAGTCTGATTTTGGTAGTTACCCAACCACGAGTACTGCCACTATACTGATACAAACAAAATTAATAAGTCTGCCATATAGGATAAACTACCATCTGAGGCCATCGGTGCCCACCTGCCTCCCTGCTTTGCCTATGATAGAAGAGAATTAGATAGAGGCTGTTGGGACTACATAGTATAGTGGTGTAAGGGTGCTGATGGTAGTCTTGTGCACGTACTGAACGAGGCTTTCCTCAACACCATTGCTATATTGTCAGAGTCTTACATTGATGTTATCACATAAATCCCTGTTCTCAAGCCAGAATTAGAAAAGGGGGCTACAAGATAATCCAAACATTTGTGCTTGGGTTGATTCCTAGATCCTTATTTATCAGCATCCTTATAACCTTAGTGAACCTTGGTGAGTGAAGAGGGAATGAGGAGAGACTGTATCTGATCCCTTGACAGTAGGGTATTTTGGGGATTGATACATAAATACAGAGGGAGAATATAGCCGGTGGACATGAGAGAATTAATGAGAAATGAAGAAATCAGAATGTAATTAATAATCTGATCCCCTTCTGTAATCACAAAAATGATTAAACTGAAGTTGAACAGGAGAGATTAAGCTGCAACCCTGCTGAAGTCTCATCAGCATCCCTGCATATGGACATCTTTTTCCTGAGCAATATACAGTTGAACCGAATGTCAGGATATTCAACATTCAACATTTGAATTAAACCAGATATATTTATAGAAATATCCCAGACCATAATATTCATAATCTAAGTGGAGATTTTGAAAATCAATATCACAGAGTAATTTGCCTAACCAAAACCTGTTCTTATTGATATGGTGGAAATTGAAGGAGAACCATAAAACTAAACACTAATAATGACTCCACCTCCTGCCTGTCTGTGTGTCCAGAAGACATTAAAAAGGGGGATTTCTTCTCACGGGCACAGATTTTCATTTTGTTAGGGCTCATTTGCCATTCATCCTCTTGATGTGAGCAGCCTTGAGAAGGGGCCTGTCATCAGTCAGTGACTCTAAATGGCTTCTACTGGTCTGAGTAATACCCCAGTAGGATACCCTTGTAACTCTAGTGAATTGAAAAGAGTTCCTGCCACATGCTTGAGCCCTTACAGTCTAATATGTGCTCAGCCATCTACAACTAGCAGTAGGATAAGAAGAACTGTGACAGGCCTTGGGACTGTGTCTTGAATTCAATGAGTAAAAGGTTCATGACAAGTTAAAAGGTTCCCCAATAGCTTTGTTCACCTAAAAGCTATAATCTAACATGCCTGCTAAATAGCCTCTAGTGGTTAATATGCCACTATCTGCACCTGGAAAATATAATGTACTATATTATTGGGAGAATATCAATGACCATTATGAATGCCGGTTGGCAGATCCAGGAAAGGAGATAAACAAATTCAGAGTCAAAGAGTCTAAAGTGTTCTACATTTTAGAATAGCAGTTACCACACATCCTAACTTGACACTAACACTTCATCAGCCTTTGCCACAGACTGCGTCAGGATGACCTAGACCCTGACTGATCCGTACCTTATGACCTAAGGGAAGCACCCTTTGATGCTTTAAGGGATGGAGTAATGTCTCAGCATTAAGGACTGTGATTAGTGCTTTGTACCAATCCCCAGGTCCTCGCTCCATACTGAATCTTGGTGGAGGGGCAGTAAGGATAAGGCCCTTAATGACATAATGTGGTGTAATGGCACTACATGGGGATAGAGGGAGGCGGAGTCTGGGAAGGTAAGTGCCGGGATAGGAGGCTATGGCAGGGAGAGCTACAGAACAGGAATGCATACTACAATACAGCCTTCTCTAATTTTGGAAAATATATCAAAACATACCTAGATGACAAGAAAAGAGTGCAGTCACCAAATTCCACATAGTGAGTGCCACCATTCACACCTCCCACATAACAGTGCCTAACACCTCATTGGAGCCTCAGCTAACTGTAAACTGTTTACCACAAGCCCACCGACCATACAGATTCTTCCATGTTGTAGGGGTAATGTTACGTCAGGCACACCCTCAAGTCGAGGACTGTACAGCACATTGTGGTGAGATGTATCACATCCACTCACCAATTGGACCCAAGCAGAAAGCAGTCAGTGTGCAGGGAATAACAAGGAGGGAGACGATTTTGGTAAAGTGTTGGGATTGTAGCGGAGAGGCAGAGATGGAGGATATATGTATTTCAATATGCAGAGAGTGACTGAAATACCATAAGAGTGTTATTGTTTTAGTTATTTAAGAATAGGATGGGTTAGTCAATCGGGGGTTAAGGGGAGGGGCATGAAATTGTTGACTTTAGAGGAAGGAGAGGGCTGAAAAATGTCACCGATTTTCAATGTAAAAGTCTTCCGCACTACTTTATATATAAAGAGAAGGTATAGGAAAGAGTTTACGCCCCCCCCCCCATAGAAATGTTCTCTAGGGAGAGCAAATAGCCACCAACCTCTTGTCATTGAATGATGAGTAGGAAGGAAAAGAAGAAGAGACAATGAAAATTCAGCAAGAGAGAATCACATCACATTAATCAAAAAGGTATGATACAGGAAGCCAACAGAAATGTATAACAGGAAAGAGAGAATAAATTATAGACAGTGCGAAGGAATTAATATCTATATTTCAAAGATTTACTGCACTCTTGACACAGCAGCATGACAATGACGCTGTGAGACAAAACAGCTATGGAAATTAATGCTGTGTACGTTTTTGGAGAAGAATACAAGATGGTAAAAAACATGCAATATTCGCCACAACCTTCAAGAAAGAACACTTGCATGAGATTGGATGTTATTTCCCTGGAAATTGTCAGATGTGGAAAATTAGTAGTTCCAAGATTCACAAAAGAAGCGAGGAGGTACTATGAAAACCATGGCGGTTTCTTTTATAAATATATTTTATCTAAAATAGAGGACTCCTGGGTCATTAGCCTACCACTCATTAGAACTTGGCCGTATGCACATTACTTGAAAAAATAACATGAATGGGAGTACAAAGCCAAATAGAGGTGTGATCTTTAGAGATCATACCTCTAATTGAGATCAATAGGATTTGCCAAGTATCGCGCTTCAGAATCATTACCAATAGAGTTTTTACAATGACATCAACAATGTTAATGAGAATATCATAATCGTCCTGACAAATTTGCCGTTTGGTAGGTGTACATTTGGATGTGCCAATTGTAGTGTATAGGTCTGATGTGAGCTTCTCTGTAGGCCGGGCTACCACAAAAGCATAAGTGAGCCCATTAGAATTCCTGGATCCCAACAACTCTAGCGAAAGCTCCCCAGTTTCTATGGATTTATTTTATTGAATAACAAGAAGGGCAGTTGAGCTCTGAAAGCTATGGCGATGACAGGGTTGGAGGAGCTCAGACCTTAGACAGTTGGCCAAACCGTATGGACCGATTACATGTCCCTTTAGTAATAAGACACAGACTGCTACCTATGAATAATGCTATCAAAAGGTCAAGTACCCTGTGAAAACACGGCCTACAGTGAAGTCCGCTCCTCTTCTACTGCCTATTCCATGCCAACATGATATGCCTTCTATACCCAGTAGAAGGTGTCCAGAAGGAAAGCGCAGAGCGGCGGAGATGGAACAGTTTCCAGGCAAGGTGCTGGCCAGGTATGGTGCTGGGTGGACTTAGAGAGTCTTCAGTAGTAGGGCACTTATAGCCTGTTTACTGAAACCTCCTCACTTTAATAACTCCAGAAGCTGCAGTTGGCTATTGATGTTGTTGTTTTTCTAACTATTACTGTTACTACTGCTCCTTCCAATGCTATATCACTGTGCATCATGTTGATATGACCACTAACCAGTGATAGCCAAACAACAAACATGATGACATGTACTGGGGAAAGGGAGATTAGCACTCCCTGCACTAAGGTCCCTCTTTGCAGATCATGTCACATATTAACGTATGTTCTGTTAACTGAATCTGAGCTGCTCAATCTACTGATGCATCTAGCAATACAGCCATCCTTTTTCTAATCAAACTAATTGTGTCAAGGACTGTAAGTGCCTTTACCACTGCTTCTCTATCTAGGCACTTCACCTGACCTCCTGACTCGGCTCTCACAGCTCCCTCCACTGCTACCTCAGCATCCCGTCCTGCCACCATTGATGTGCAGTTTAACATTTAGATTGACAAAAAAGAGGCAGTCGCTAAGCTAGCAGCTGAGAGGTATGCGTATTACCAATTACCATAACTCTGAAAAAGATCTTACTCAGATTTAAATTTGAGGAGAGGACTAGGATTTATTTTATTCTTTAATCACTATGCATTACTGTAGGGACATTAGTTATAAAAGGATAGGGAACATGTGGATTCAACTTGAATGTGTTAAAGGTAATATTAGTGACCAGGAAGGCACAATGGCACTAATAACAGTCATAGTCAGAAGACATCTAAATGTAGGCATAATATAGATGCCTTCCCTCTACTTTGCATGAGTA
This sequence comes from Harmothoe impar, assembly GCA_947462335.1. NCBI lineage: Eukaryota > Metazoa > Annelida > Polychaeta > Phyllodocida > Polynoidae > Harmothoe > Harmothoe impar. Next base: position 22,181,850 of record OX381710.1, on the reverse strand, counting down.
CCAGCAATGATCGTTAGTTGTCAGTTGATATGTGCTAATTAAATAATGACCTGTCACTTGTCATACTCATTAGCTTCAAGCTAGTAGGTTCATTAAGGAATCTCTGACATGTCTGCCTTATTAAATACCTCTAGGCACACATGTAGATTATAGATATACTGTGAAATATAATAATAGACGTTAAACACTCATTTGTATAGGAAAGGAGCATGTCTGTTGCGAACGTTATAATTCAGAAATGACGGGGAAGGGGATACAGGGTATACTCTAAAACAATGATTTTGATTAAATTAGTTCTCTGTGTAATCTAAGATTGACTGCTACATCCCTAAACATTCATGAGGGAGCCAGAGGCTCTTCAGTGTGTTTAGGTCTGAATAAAGCCTAGATATCATTGCCAATGATTGCCCTGCAAAATGACAATCACTTATTATGTTATTTAACTGGTGCAATTTAGCACCGGCACACATAAGCCATCCCTAGGGACAGCTTTACTGATTTTCTTCTGACTTCTAAAGGGATTGTGGCTGCTAATCAAGTTCCTTTATAGCAATGAAACGTATCAGATTAATTGGATCTGGTCTTTGCTTATCACTGGAAATGGGCTCTAAATTATGTGTAGGGGAAAGAGGACAAGGAACCTGAATTACAACTAGATGAATAGTGACTAACTGAGAATGAAGGTTGAAACTCCAGGCCTACTGATTGCAACCAACCAAGGATATCAGATGAAACAAAAAAGTAAGAAATTCAGTCTAAACCCTATGTCATTATATAAACCTGGATTATCGTGGCTTTGACCATATATATATGGGCATCTGTGAGCCAAACAAATCCCTGGATGTAGAAGTTTGAGAGTCTGCAGATACTATTGATGATATGATACAACCATGGCTACTCCAAAGCCCCCACTACAGATGTTACTTCGTGCTGCAGCTTTTGAAATCGATTGGAGGTCAGGACCTAACCACTGTAGCAGGAGCCATGGCTAAAAGAGTCTGATTTCCTTCTTCTTCTTTTCTATTGCTATATTTTCATGAGTGGAACCTTGTGTTAAGTTTAATTCATTCAATAAACTGTACTGACCAGTCGAACCGTTATTTCTCCAACAATGACTACAGCTGTGTGCTGTTTTTATCAAACTATGAATTCCATTCCTAAATAGATTTGCATAAAAGATCAATCCTTTTTTTCATTTAATTGCATGACATTGGCTGGACCAAATGCCTGAATCCTGGTGCAATGCAGGATTAAGATGGACTTCTATAGCACTGTCTATAAAATGATGTAACTCGCTTTATCAATGCTATTTGTAACCCAATACCTTCCACAGCATCTGCCTACAATATAAATGCGCACATAAATGGCATAATGAAATGGGTCTATTTTATCCTTTTGATGTTTCTTATCTTGATTATACCTTTTAATCCATTTTGTTCAGGGTATATGCCTCAGATAAGTGATACTCCCTGCTATTCGAAATTCAAGGAAATGCATTTTTATGGCTGTGTATAATTATGAGGGAGGCTAACCTCCAACAAACTATCGACAACCTTGGAACAGGATGTAATCAAAAACCTATAATTCAACCTAGATATGGAAGAAACTTATTGACAGGCTATAAAGGTTGAAAAATACCTTGATAAGGCAGGGGCATGTGATGAGAAATAAATTGGAACACAAAAAGGAGGACCACCTATGTTGTACTATTAATTATGTTATAGAAATCGCCAGATAGCCATGGCACATCAGTGAGCCCTTAACAGTAATTGCATATCATTCTAAACCCCAAAGCAAATAAATTAAACACATTTAGGCTGATATTCTGCAGAGTGATGTGAACTCTACTTCCACAGTGTCATGTATATTAAGCTAAAAAGACTATCTAAGCATCCCCAACCCGTAATGATTACCATATTATAACAGCATCTTCTACTATCCCCACCACCATATTGGAGCTACTCTACAATATCAGGAGTATGCTCTTTGCTGCCAGCTTATCTACTTCCACGTCACAACAGTGACGGACTGTGTTGAGCCTCTAAAGTACATGTCTCCAGATAATGTCCCATGTCTCCAGTCCAGTACACAACCTACCGAAGATAAACGTCCTGCTTCCTAAATAACTCAAACACAATAACCAAGTATAGATAGGTGCCATTTAAGTTCTAACCTCAGGAACCAAAGCCAACCTCGGTGGTCATCCCTAGGCATGGCAGGCACGACCACCCCCCCCAAACCTGTGTATTCAGGTTCCCACATTCCAACACAACGCCTCACACCTTTACCGGGTTCCTTCAGCTCTGCCTCCTACACACCCATGATGCTCCACATAGTGAAACTGAGAATGATTTTAAAGAGGAACCAAATAAAAGGACCTGATGTTAACCTATTAAGGGTGGTATAGTACTTTAATGTGATATACCCTTTTGTCACAGTGATGCATGAATACAGCCATGCCTACTCGCCAGAGCTCTATTTGTGCATCATGACGACCCTCCATGAGTATGCACTCCCATTGAATCATTATGCACCCCTTAAATAATTTCAACATGGTAATCTTCCAGAATAATATTGAAGACAATGTGAAGACTTAGGCATGTATTGATCATGCCGAGGATGATGGTAAGATTTCTGTCCTAACCATTTCTTCTCTTTTCTTTCGGATCATCATTTGTTCATATACATACTCACTTACCTCAATCTTCAGATTTACAAACATCAAACTTGGATGATAGCTCAAATCAACTTACCTACAAAAGACAAAGAGAAAACACAATGATTAGAAAAGTATCACCAATCTATTTCATATAGAACATAATGGTATTTATTTCATGAACAGGTAAAGTGATTATGACTAGAAGAGGGGGGAGCTGGTATTGAATCTATATAGGCATGGAACAAAAGGGAGTATCTCTTGGGTAAGTCACTTTGATGAGGAAGGAATCTGGGGTATAAATGTAATGTCTTCATATTGTTTGATATATTGCAGTTTGGATGATGATACCCGATGTAATGATGTGATAATGGAGTAATCTCCTTGAGGTTACACTCCATTTTAATAACAACATTCCATGACTAATACGTAGCATTGGTAGTTAATGCAAAACTGATTGTGTATGTACATATACATTACGAATAGTATGATTCATGATATTCCGTTCCGACCAATCCAGTTGAGTTGACTTCTAAAATAAGTTCAATCTTCCCCATACCTGAATATTGCCTTCCCATGACCTTTGCCACATGTTCAGCCAAACTGATTCTCAGCAATGCTACTAAAATCACATGTTGCTTCTGAAAGCAGCCCTTACTCCCCAATCTTTACCATCCCACCAAAACATAAAGCTCCATTCTGGTTTAGTGAGCCACATAGGACCCTGGTAAAGCCCTTTGTTTCTGCTGATAGAGAGAAACTGCTCTTTACTCAGCACGCATTATTCATCTGATGGGGTGGTTTGAGCTGATGGCTGTCTAGGAGAATGGTAAGGGTTAAGCATGAGATGAGAGCAATGTCGATGATATGAACTATAGGTTATGGATGAAGTAATTAGAGCAATATCAGTAAGCCCATACCAACATCTCACCACATGAACCAAAACTGTAAATTCTGGTTTGATACAAAATTTCGAAACAAAATTCGTCATAAACAAAAGATATTTTGATATGAATAGCCTGTGGTGTATTCTTAACACAGATATTATCGACAGCAGCCTATTAAAATCATAGTTTTATTCCTTTACAAAAAATTATTTCATCTGAAAAATATTTTGCTGTCAAAATCTACTATAGATTCCCCCCCCCCTTTTGTATGGCTAGTCAACACTTATTATATCGACCAAGGTAATTGCTGAAAACTGACATGAGAGAAATGGCCCCCTTCAAGTATTAAAATATATTAAAGAATATAGAAAGAAATATAGCTGGTGGACATTTTGAAAAGAATAATGAAAAATTATGAAACCAGAACGTAATTAATAATCTGATCCCCCTTTTGCAATTACAGAAATGATTAAACTGAAGTCGAACGGGATTCAGCTGCAACCATGCTGAAATCCTATCAGCATACCTGAATAGGAACATCTATTTTCTGAGCAATATACAGTCGAAACCAGTTTCATTAACATTGATGTCCCAGTTTAAAATGCTCATAAACTAAACTTGTGGAGATTTCCAATCACAATTTCTTAATTCAGAGACAAATTTCCGAAGACTAATTTACCTAACCAATATCTGTTCATGAAGATTTCATCAATATGAACGAAATTGGAGAACCATAAAATTGAACACTCATAATGACTCCACCCCTAGCCTTTCTCTTGGTTAAGAGTCTGCCACAGACAAGACATATTAAAAAGGGGGATTTCTTCTCACAAGGACAGATTTTAATTTGGTTAGGGCTCATTTGCCATTCATCCCTGTGGCGTGAGCAGCCTTGAGAAGGCACCTGTCATCAGTCAGCGACTCTAAATGGCTTCTTCTGGTCTGAAGGGTAATATGCCAGCAGGGTACCCTTGTAACTATAGTGAATTGAGAGGAGTTTCTGCTACAGCCTAATACGTGCTCGACCATCTACAACCGAGCCAGCAGGATAAGAAAAATGGTGACATGCCTTGGGACTGTGTGAATTCAATGACAAAAAGGTGCATGACAAGTTAAAAGGTTCCCCAATAGCTTTGGCAAAGAGTCTGTAAATCTGATGTGCTGTGAAGTATAGAAAACAGCTGTTTATATCAAAACTAGGTTTAGGAAGTTATCATCTCACTTTCCTTATTAATTATTGGGGTCTGTCACATCTAAAGCATTGGTTGTTAGGTGAGCGTACGGGATACAATTTAATATCTATGGTTATCATATCGTTGAGTATACCAATCATCATGGGGTATGGTAATGATACCGCCTTACCAAAACGAGGTGCTCTCCTCATCCCCTGGGTGGTTAGCCACAAACCCTGGTATTTGGTAGTCATAGACGCGCCTCCAGTCTCCAGGTTGCAATACTGAATCATGCATTGTCTGTTTAGCTATAACCCAATAGCCTCTGCAGCCTCTCCAAACTAACAGGGTGTTCACTGTATAGGACACCTAATACTGAGCCCACTGTACACTCAGTACACCACTCCAATGCAGAGGCACAGTCAATCACCCAGCTTCCATATTAATATATGCAGAATCACACATTGCAGGGCACTTCCTGAAAATGGCGGTACCCTGAGTAGGGTGCCTGGATGTGGATGTGATGAAATGGACGGTATTTTATCCAAGAAGTATACAGTGAGTATAGGAGTATATATATACACGGTGTATATAGGTGCTGTAGCTGCGGTAACTGCACTGGACTCCCTCCAGGTGACCAGCCTATGGCGCTAGCACCCACTGTGTGGAGTAAATGAAAACAGGAGGATGCACTTAGGCCGAGAAGAAAGAGGCATGTTACACAGGGTAGCGGGAAAAATACCCTATTCTAGTGTTGACAAGCTGACATGATATATACCTCTAAGCCAAGATGTTTTTTTTGTTGTGCAACCAATAGTCAGCTGGTGAGAGGTCTATTAGACAAGCCCTACCAGTTTGTAACTCTTAGTTAATTATTAGGGAGCAACCTATTTGATTTATTGACAGGCTAGCGTGAGTTTTGTACTTTTACCTTGACACAACCCATCATGACATGCTTTTCACTGTCTATACGTAATTTGCGTATGTCAGTTAAAATGAAAGTATGATAAAGGTTGTGTCCAAATGTCTTAGGAATGCTGAACATTCACTGTATCATGTGAATCTCAATATAATAATTACTAAAATCACAAAATGTGAAGCAGACCTTTGAATACGATGTAGATGAAATCTGAAGAACGCCTTGATGCTAAAAAGAACGCAGGTATATCCCCACCCCCTGCCCCTCCGCTAGAACCCCCTAGCCCTTATTATACACCAATGCAGCAAGAAAGGAAGACTTTTCAGCAAAGTTGTTGATAACGTTTTTGAACATTTCTGAAGTGTGACCAACAAGTGCATAAATATAACCTCAAAATCCTGCATTCTAACATAAACCATTTGAAAGACAATTGTCCTTTGAATCTCCTGATATGCGATTTTTGCAAACATAGCCATTACAGACTATGTTATAAGGATACTGCTAAAACCAATGTCAACACTACTTTATTATGAAAAGGTCACCCTTTCTTGCTCCATTGGTCTATAGTACCCCCCCCCCCTCCTCCTCGTGTACCTGCAGCAGGCGGGTTCCAGGTGTGACCCAGAGGTGTAAATGAGTGTAAGAGCTGCCCCCTAACCCACTAAAACCTCCATCCACCATATTGATGGTGTTTCCCGCTACCATGACAACGGCCATTATTCATCTTCTCAGAAGTGCAAACAGTCTTCGATTACCATAATACTCTAGTCCATCCACCAGAGGAGGTGGAGAGGGCTAAAGACTGCCTAAACATATTAGACTCTTTGAAGTTCTGTTGTCATGTCTTTGATCCCTTTCTCTCATCACAATTTATAAACCAGGGTAGAGTGAAGCTTATCGTCAGATGGGAAGTGAGAAGACCACAGCCGTCAGGTTGAGTGATATACCGCTACCGCTCTAAGAACATGGTCTAGCTGGTGTATGGTGTAATAAATAGGTAATAATAGTAGACTGGGCGTTACTGGGGCGTTAGTATACATATTCGCCATGTGTAAAACAGATGTGTCTAATGAAAAGGAACATGTAAGCCCCTTTATATATCATATGCTGCATCACATCAAGAAGCCCTACTATATGAATATAAGCTGTACCTTCTATACTCTCGTTCCCAGATCCTTTCCAATGAAGGCTCTGGTTCCTGTTCGGTAGTTCCAAGCTAACCACAGGGACTGCCTAAACTCAGCAAAATTCAAGCTCAAGGTCATAGTGGTTGTCACCAGACCCTTCCTTCTAGACCGAGAGGATACATAGAGCAGTGGACATCAGATTGGATAATTTAACAAATCAGAGCCTCCTCTTGGGGCCTCCTCTCAGGGCCTCCTCTCAGAGTCTCCTCTCAGAGTCTCCTCTCAGGGCCTCCTCTCAGGGCCTCCTCTCAGGGCCTCCTCTCAGGGCCTCCTCTCAGGGCATCCTCTCAGGGCCTCCTCTCAGGGCCTCCTCTCAGGGCCTCTAAAGCCTCTGCCCAGGCTTTCTAAAGTATCCTGGTGCTCTGAGATAGTACAATATGGGATAAAAACCTACAGCAAGAACAATGGGCCCAACGCGTAGACGGAGTATAACATGCTGATAAACTATTGTCAGTTATAAAATAGAAGTATGACACGGGGGCGATTATATCAGTCCTAGGGGTCCGCAGTCACTGACCCTAGTAGTATGAGGTGTCACTTTGTGCCATAACCCTACTTCATGGGACATGTAGCCTACAGGGGACCTTGTGTGTCTGTGTCAGCATGGACCATTCACATGGTACCTCATATAATATTTTGTGACACATAGGTCATCACCTGGGTCTATAGGCCATGTCTCTGAATTAAATCAATGAACTCATATGGTATTGCTGAACATTACCTTTTAAACATACAAACGTGAATTCTGTATTGCGAATAGTAGAGTACATCCTCCGAACCGGTAATGTCTTACTACTCAGTAAGTTACTGTCTCCCTGGTCATATCTTCCTACAGGGTAAGGCTTCCTCCTCCTCCCAGCCCATACCCCACTACCCAACCTCATCACCCCTGATACACATAAGGAGTTCAATACAAAACTCATTGAGGTTGTCCTCTCAGCAAGGAGTAATCGGGAGGACCTGCCCCTACCGTCCTGCCCATCACACAGAGACACACTGCCCAGGGCACGGGGGTCAGAGCAGGGATGGGGAGGGGGGGAGGGTGATGGGTGAATCGTGCAGTGTAATGAGAACAGAAAGGGTCTTACTAAGATTCATTTGCTGATCTATATTCCACTCAAACACCGCATTTAACACAATAATGACATAATGTATTACCTATACACACCTCTTTGTCGTCAAAATTTAAGCTGTTGGATTTTTCATATCGAATAAGATAGTATAAATCATATTTTATGTGTATGTGGTAACCAGTATACACTCTTAGCGAATCCTTTATAATCTAATATTACGGAGGTCGTGTTGTATTAGGACTAGGTTGCATATAAACACGCTCCATGCCTCACATATTATTTCTACTCCAGATACATCTTAGAGGGCAGGGTTGTAGGGTCAACAACATCCGCACAGGTCACGGAATAAGGAGAACAGGTTCATAAATACCTCATGGAAACTATCAGAGAATCTGTGCTATGCATTTTGTCATCATGATTCGTGCGGTCCTTGCGGGTATACTCGCCAAGGCTGCTTTCATGTATCATGCTGACCCTGCGAGGTTGATACAGTCCCGCGTTGTAAAAGGTGTGTTAAAAAGTGAGAGGTGTTGGTACACTCCCGAATGATCAGTATGTTTACTCCCCAGGGCCTACAAGTCGATGGTGTGTGAGGGGGCATGGAATTCCCAATGAGAACTAAAATACCCTCCCCCCCCCCTCAGTCCGCCTATGCTATATCTCTATTCCCACTCCCAGCTGCTGTTCTTGGCTGTGGTGTATAGAGTGTGGATTTACACCAATATTTGTTTGCACCATTTACTCTGTGTTACCAGGGTGACGCCCAGGGACACGGAGTAGGAGCAGCTCAGTTCATAGACTGAGTCACTCATGTCCTAACCCTTTCAAGATGACATAATGCGTCAAAACTTATTCATTTCTCTGTGTGATGCACCAATGAAGCACCAGTCAGTACATGGCCCCTTGTGAGTGTATCAGCCCCATAGGGTTAACATGGTGCAACGATGCAGTATCAGTGAGTAACTCACCGATGCTGCATTTATACATAAGGGAGACTAATGGGTATAGTGCATTAAATCACTATGTTGCTCTCAAAGGTTATTACAAATGTCGATGTTGGCCCCTTTGGTCTCCTTATCTATGGTTTCTGACAGTGATCAATGCAATGCATGATTGAAGATGGAGGGCTCGTAAATTAGGTAAGGGTCCTCAGCCTGCTCATGCTTTACGGGTTCACTGTTCTGTTACTAGTTAAGTTCATGCTGCCTAGGCTTTTCACTCTCCATTCCGTGATAGCAGGTCGTTTAGTACACTGTACAGATGCCGGGAGAGCATGTCAATATTGTGACATAAAGAAGCAAAGCAAGTAGAGCAGATAGATAGAGCTCACATGTCTCCTGCTACCAGATGACTGGTTCCTTCTTTGGTGGTCCATCAACCTTTTATATCCCATGCATAACACCATGCACTGGTGAATCAGGCTTGGAATATTGAATGTACAAAATAAAGATGAATGGAATACTTAGAAATGTATGAAAGATATTTGTGGATCGTAATTTAAAGCATAAGTTTCTTTTAAATCATAAGTCCTGAATAAAGACAGGGATCTAGATTGGGGCAGTCTTCTAGAACAGTCCAAGATAAACACCACAGTGTCAACATGGTCAGCCATGTGTGTGTTTTAGCAACACTCTTATCTTGGTAACTGTGGGCAGTTAATAAGGTCCAACTACAGAATGGGAACAGGTGGAACAGATGGGGGACGTGCAGGGGCATAGTGAACCAACCTGTTAGCCGCATAAGGACACATAGTGCTTTCATTATAAGGTTTTCTTTTCAGTTTGGATATCTTTATTTCACCATAAAAATATAGATATATTTAATATAGCAACTACTGTCAATGAAAACAATACGTTATGCTCTTTTTTCCATCGAGAATGAAGTCCTGGCAAGTGACTTGTCAGCACTGCATTGGAATATCATCACGACAAATGCCTAGGCATTCCCCATATTTGATCTAAGGCATGTATCAATCTAGCAGTACTACAGATAACAGTAAATTGAAACAAAAGACTTAAGACTTATCTTTGCTGAATTGAATATTTCAGTTTTTAAACTGAGAGCTCAACTGTCAAAATGAGCAGTGAATTCACCACTGCACTGGGAATTTGTCCATATTCCCCGGCCTTGAGGGGAAGGAGCGTTACATTGGAATTAACATGATAGCTGCAGAAAGGGAAATAGCCTTATCTATAAGGCATGCCTCAGCTGTCCTTAATACCTGATTACACTACTCAGCACTCCAAGCCTAATGTGCCATTGTCTCCAGAGACACGTACTTAGCTAGCATTGGCTGAGGGTGGCACATGCTCGAGGAATACGCCCTAGGAAGGCTTAAGGGCTGCTTCCACCAACGCCACGTGACGAATCCGTCATGAACACCATCCTCTCCGTCCGTCGACGGATTGGGCAAATCCGTCCAATTTTGACGGATCCGTCACGTTTCTGCTTCCACTGCATCCGTCCATCGACGGATCCGTCCATATTTGATGGATCAGTCACCTGTTTTGACGGATCCGTCGATGGACGGATCCGTCGACGGACGGATCCGTCGACGGACGGATTAGTGGAAGCCAAATTAGCCGTCATAAGGACCCAAAAAAGTGATCCACTGATCCGTCCATCGACGGATCCGTCAACGGACGGATCAGTGGAAGCAGGAAAATGGAAATCCGTCCGTCAACGGGTGACGGATCCGTCACATTTTGGCGGATCCGTCAATGGATGGAAATATTAAAATATTTAGATATTTCCGTCACTTGACGGATCCGCCAAAATGGTGACGGATCCGTCACCCGTTGACGGACGGATTTCCATTTTCCTGCTTCCACTGGTCCGTCCGTTGACGGATCCGTCGACGGACGGACTGGTGGAAGCCATTCTGACGGATCCATCACACTTTTGGCGTGCTGATGACGGGCAAAATGGCTTCCACCAACCCGTCAGTGGACGGATCCGTCCAAAAAGTGGACGGATCCGTCCAAAAAGTGGACGGATCCGTCACGTAGCGTTGGTGGAATCACCGCTTTAGACCTGTTCAAACAAGTATTTTTGTATCAACTTGTAGTAACCCCATATTTGTTTAGCGTGAGAAGACACATACAATGGTAGTGCACAGAGCAGTATCCTCAGTCCGTTTGCACCGACTGTAGAATTCTTCCAGCAGATTTTTAGAAAGACTGCAGCTTGAAAGGGCGCAGAAGGTCAGGTGTAGATCTGGGGTCTGAACCCACTTGAGTCATCCCAGCCTACCTCCACATCTGGTACCCTAACTGTGACTTATGGGCGGCTCTGTGTATTACCCAAGTACCCCCATGTGACTCTCCTGTCCCCCATAGGGCAAGGCTCCCTCTCCACGGGCCTAGGTCCAGATGGGGACGCCTGTGACGGGTAACGCTGAAACACCCTGATGACAACCTACTACAGCAAAAGAATGGAGCAAGCTTGAAATAAACTCAAATATAAAGAATTCCGTATGAAACTGGGAATACTGCAGTAGGCTTCAAATCATGCGCTTGTGCACCCTCTGGTGGATGTGCACTATGGCTATGGAGGGGGCTTGAGGGACCAACTGCCAACTGTTGCAGATAGAGCAGAGCCCTGGAATTGGGATGGGGGGGGGGAGAGAACATTTAGGGTTATTTAGCATGAGCCACGCATTGCCTGATACTTGGGATGGAAAGACCCTTAACCCTAGGCTGGCTGTCAGGGAGGCTTGGTCATGACTTATGGGGACATTTTACGGCCAGTTAAGATCCGTTAAAACCCTCTTATGCACAAATGGACATGTCCCCCGCTCCATCTGTGAATTCCTAAGGGTACACTGGTACTGTTAAGGAGATCCCCTACCCCTGCCCCATACAGGTCATTGCCACAGAAATGTGAAATCTATCTTTTATTGAGTCCACCTACATGTATATTGTAATAACGTGTTTCATCAGGCAAAGTAATTCGGTACACCTCCAACATTGTATCCCCAGACTCCATCTTCCAATCTGCAAATGCTACATGTTCAAATTGCCTGACCACCCTAATTCCTGTATTAGCTTTAAACCCATCACCAATCTAACAAATCCCTTCCATCCCCAGTAAAACCCTGCACTTAAACCCTCTCCCCATTATGTCCAGGTTTTAAGCCGCATGACGTCTCGTAACATGTTATCAAGTGTGTTATCCCAATTCTGTCCTAAACCTATGCGAGGTGGAACCCTGGACTAAAGCAGCCATTTTGAATATGCTACAAAGCATACAGTGTTGTATCATTGGTTGTATAGCCAGAAACCACCTAATGTAACAATGGTAACATGAATGAAATGACGTCACTTCAGTAGGAGATGTCTTATGAAAGTGACGTCATTGAGTGCAAATGACGGTGATGTCCACTAGAGTTACATCACGGCACCAAACGCTATAGAGCCACTCATGGGTGAGGTGGAACTACTAGACTGCTGTTGGACACTTTCTGTGAGCGTCTTATCTGAGGTCATGGGTGATGTATGACGTCATCTGTGACGTGTGTGACGTATGGGGCATCTTCATCATGATGTGACACATCCAGGGTTCGGGAGGACCCGTTATTCTGTTATCAACAATTTCATCGCTGACGTCTCCCTGCTATGTGTGGCCTACTTTAAAACAAAATGCTGACAGGCTTCCTAATTCGGTATTTTCTAACCCTTACATGACGGTCTGTCACATCAAGGAATCATGTTTATTTGTCATCATGATGCACCAATGCAGAGTTGACCGCACTGCTTTAGTGCATCATGCACTCTCAACATGATCTACACAGCTAGATGCATTACTGCAGCACCACCAAGTTACTGGTGCTGCATTCATACAGCATGCCAGCAAAAGGGCATAACGCATTGCAGCAACATGCTGCCCTAACGACAATGTGTACTGGTAAGGCTGATTTCCCAGGTGGATGCAAACAATAAAGAGATATTACCAATTTGAGAGGGCCGCATAACAAAATTAGGGATGAGGGCAGCGGAAGCTCTTTGTGTTAGTTACTCGTGTAAAACTTATTATGTTATACCAAATAGTATACCTGTAGTTTAAGAATCATTAGGATTATTTTACCTACATGTTTTTGATTTATCTTTATTTCTCTCGTATTTCACAGTGTTACTGGTGCACAAATACAATATGATGTTATGTTACACGTGTGCATAAAATATCTATCATAACATGACACATGTAGATATAATTGCGATGTCAATCCTTCTTGGCAAATAGGAATTCTTAGAACCATCACGCCGTATGGAAGTGAAAATTCACATTCAAGTTCAACATTTAGCAATCACTCATCCGCTATCATCCAATGCTTCTAACGACAGCTTGGCCATTCCTTTAAGAATGATGTTGCCTGGCAACGTCTATGGGCCCCATTGATTTTGCGCTTACCAACTATTCTCCTATCTCATTCCCAAGGTCGTATTACAGCTACTAAATCTGTTCCAAGGTCGTTGCAGGTTCCTTGTTCATTAACTCCTAGCCTAGTGTGGCAACCAATTTATTGAAAACGATGTTGAGGGCATTTCATTTTTGAGCTGCACTGCACTGTGTTACAAACAGCATCTCCCTCCATACACATGCGATGGGAAGAGGCTGAATGATAGCCTAAGGTTGGATGTGAGTAATCATTCACTGCCAGCAAATGTGTAGATTCCTAATCAGTTTTCGCATCTTTTAAATTTACTTCCCATTTACTTTACTAATGCCCATACAGAAACATGTATGAGGTGAATTGATATTCTAGAGAACACTGTGAATACACATGCCACATGCCGGCACCAAGGGCCACATGCCTACACTACTCAGTCTACTGGTCCCCTTCAGCAGTCTCATGTTTACCCCTACCCAGGCATTTCTATAGTGTCCAGCAATGTGAGCTAGCAGTCCCATGGTACCAGAGTTAGGCTGATATGTGAGCTGAGGGAGGCTACCAGATCCAGCCTGCTCAATCAGCATACATGGACTATGGCAACACAAACCTCATCTACCAGTTCTATTCACTGCATGAGGTCTGCCTCCTGATACCCATGCGCTTCTTATGCTGCAGGTTTGTAAAGGTGTGTAAAGGGGTAAAATAAACCGTCCGAACACACTGCACCATGATATGTCCTCATGGTGTCTTCATGAATGCAAGCAGGTAACTGACCACAGCTGCATTTATGCATCATGCTGACCATACAGGCATAATACAGCTCTGGAATCTTCTGTCCAACACTAGTAAAGGGAAAATATCAGCTCTGGAATGCATGCATGATACTCAATTTCAATGTTGCTGAGTTACTTGTCCGTGCTGCAACAAGAGGTGAGAAAGATACCACCCTCGTCCCCTCACAACACATGCAGCACTTCCTTCCTATGGCCTGTGTCACTGGCCCTGTCCTACCCATTCCGACTTGTCCTCAATCCGACCAGGTTTGCATTTTAGGTGGACATCACTCACGATTGGCTGCATTAGGCCTGTCACAGAGACTCCATTTGCAAAGCCCCAGACACGGCAGAGTTATCTGACCCCAGCCAACAGTATCCCACATTCACACTCCTTCCCAATCCTACATCCCTACCCTACCATACCAACCCAACATCCCCAAGCACCAACGCAACAGACAGTATTACACCCCCTGTACAACCGTGATGTGTATCAAGTAACGTGATGTGTAGTACTACACATCAAGGCTGACCATGGAAACGTGATCTGTATCAAACAAACGTGATCTGTATCAAAACAATGTGATCTGTATCAAATTAACGTGATCTGTATCAACGTGATCTGTATCAAGGCTTTTTTTTAATCCCCTGACCTTATCTCTATCAAAACATATCTCATCTTGGAGTTAGTGAATATATATTCCTAGAAAAGGTATGACATCTTTGGGAATATCTTATTTACAGATCTAGATAAAATCTAAATATATTCCTCAAGTTTTGATATTCAATTAATCTTTTTCCCCCTCTCTAGAATTTGAAAAAAGGGAGGGGGGGCACCCAAAAACGGGGTGAGGAGGGGGGGGGGTGCATCAAACACATCAAGTACAGAGAAGTGCCCTGCCTCTCTCCCAAGGAACACGGAACATTTAATAAACGTTGACCTGTTGATGCCTGGTTGTCGTTGTTGATTCAATTATGTTTCAATGTTGATGCAGTGTTGAACTAAACTTTCTGCCCACTGGGCTGCTGATCCCCACTAGTTGGAGCAGGGATTTGATACACATCACGTTTATTGATACAGATAACGGTTGGAGGTGCCTAAATTCTAGATGCTCTAGGTTACTACACATCACGTTGGTTACTACACATCACGGTTGAATTATTACTACACATCACGTTTGTTTGATACACATCACGTTTACATGATCGGCCGTGATGTGTAGTACTACACATCACGTTACTTGATACACATCACGGTTGTACACCCCCCCCCCCACTATCCAACTGTGCTCTTCACCAAATGCAATGATCATCTATTTCCTACAACCAAAATATGACCTCTCTGCCACTCCTAACCCAGGGTTTAACCAATCGCCAACGCAAGGTTCCTCGCCCTCATTTCCATTTGGCCATATGTGTGCTCTTCTCCGACAAAAAGCCAATAAATATCCATATTCTATATTTGTAACCCTTAAAGGATGCCATAATGCGTTTAGCTTTCATTTATTGTTATATTGTAACAATGCAGCACTGGAAAATAGCCTGTGCTGCGTTGGTGCTGCATCTATGTATCATGACAGCAAAGGGGAATAATGCATTAAAGATACATGTATGAAACAATGGACAAACGTATTGTGGATGTGATGTGTGCCAGTTGATTATGACAGACCAAATAAACCTAGTATAATTCAATTACTATTTGGATTATCATAATACAAAATTGAGTGCTACGGCCATCCACAGTTGAAACGAGGAATAGCTAGTTCCAATATGTATTGCTCCACTATCTCCATGCTATTCAACTGGTGGATATTCTTTAAAGAATGATGTTGCCTAGCAACAGTTATAAACCTCACTGATTTTGGGCTTCCAAGCTGTTCTCCGTTCCGAGGTCATATTGCAGCTACGAAATCTCTTCCAATGTTATGTTGCAGGTCATCAACTCTTATTACAGAGTGTGGCATCTCACTTATTAAAGATGACGTGAAGGGCAAATTAATCTTGAGATATGATAATATGATATATAATTTTCTCCCATACAACCCTTCTAGTGAAAATAGCCTGCTAATCATGTAAACTGCCTCACATTTCAATTGGAATTGGCTGTATAGTAGCCTGAGGTGGATGAGAGTTATAGTGTAACACTATGCCAAATATATCTATCCATTCGCTCAATAGATTCTATATGGATTCTCATATCTAAATCATTCGCAAACTTGGGAGGATACAATGTACGGTAGGCACACATGCCATATGCCAGTACCAAAGGCCACATCCATACACAACTCAGACTACTGGGTCCCTTTGGTGCTGTATATGTACACCGTCCCAGACCCTTTTATTGCGTCCAGCAGAGTGAGCAAGCAGTCCCACGATACCCGCTACAGTGTGTGGTTGATATGTGAGCTGTTGAATGTCATCATAGCCACCCTCCTCCATTACCATACATGGATCATACACACAGATCATCCAACAGTTCTATTTCCTACATGAAGCTTGACTGCTGATACTCACACTGTAAATAGAAAGTGCAGGTACACAGTAGAATCCAAGTTTACAGTAGATTCTACTGTAGAATGGATTTACAGTAGAATATACTGTAGATTTACAGTAGGTTCTATTATTCACCTACAAGCAACTGTACAATTACAGTAGAATCTACTGTACACCTACAAAAATGGCGAACAAGGTTTAACAGTACATGGCATTACCATGTACTAAGTCTGTATGGTGTGGGGTGAAATTGAAAGTTTAGCACACTGCACTATGACCTTTTGCTGTCTTTATTCATACATAACAGGTCACCGTTCATAGCTGCATTTATGCATCATGCCGACCATACAGAGTTGATACACTTCTGAAACGTGTGCATGATACTCCAATAAAGTGTTGGGGAGTTAATCCCTGTGCTGCAACATGAAAACCATACCACCCTTAAAGATGGTGTCCCAACTAAAATTTGACGACTTTTTAATCATGCCAAATTACTATTGCATATCCTATCCTATACATACTCCCTGAATTTTAAAAGAATTGGCAGAGTCTAAATACATAAGATTAACACATGTAGTGCAATCATTTTTACTGTAGGTCGACACTAAAACTTTCTATGTTGGTACTGCATGGCTCAGTGCTTTCTCTACCAGGCTAGTTTCCCATGTACTCACCTGGGGGAGTGACTGAGTCAGTGAGGTGAATAGGCTTTATTGTTAACTATCTCAAATCATATATTTATAGACAAATATCTTGCAAATATTGGGTAATGTTTATCAGCTTAAGTTAGAACCCATGGCATTCCTTTTAAGGAAAAAGTTTGGCAAGTGTACTAGTTGATACACCATCTTTAAACACATAAGGATCAGCCCCCTGCCCCACTTAGCACAACCTCTCCTCCTAAGGCCTCTTCCTCTGCGTGGTCCTATCGCACCCACTCCAGATTGTCCAGCATTCGACCAGGTCTGCGTTTTAGGTGGATATCATTCATGATAGATGCATTAGGCCTGTCACACAGACTCCCTGTGTAAAGTTCCCGACTCAGCAGAGCCATCTGACCCCACCCATCCGTATCCCACATGCACAATCCCCAACCTTAAACACCTACGTTATCATACCTAGGTCTCCACACACCACCACCTCGACCAGTAGTCTTACATGCACTGCCAGATTCTTCCCCCAACTACCCAACTGCATGACCCCTTCTCGAATTCCAGTGACAATCTATTTCGCACAACCAAAACCTACTTTCTGCTACTCCTAAGCTAAAATAAATTTAATCATCACCAGCATTATATAACTCTTAAAATGTCTCATGTGGCCCTACCATCTCAGACCATCTTTCCGAAATTTGTATTTGTAAATGATGCTACATTGTCATTTGTTGTCACAATGCAGCAATGCAGCGCTGGCAATCAATTTGTCAATAGTGAATTGTTGCTAACCTTTCAACAGTGTTTCAGCCTTGTAGGGTCACCATGGTGCACAGACGCAGCATGGTTCCTACATTTATGCGTCATGATTGAAAAACAGCATAGTGCATTATCAAACTATGGTGCCCTTGAATGTTCAATTACTACAGGTTAGCCTGCTTGCGTCGGTGTTCACAAGAAAGTAATTAAAAGGGTACTATATGACGACAGGGCAATAACACTTGTGGCTGATAATTGCAACAGGCTGTGACAGTTGATTAGGCCAAACATGTCACATACTGAGTATTCTTCTATAATTCAATTAACATTTTGATTATCGTAATACAGCATAGGTTTTGTGTCTTGACCATCGGCTCTTGAAAAACAAGAATCGATAGTTCCAATGTCTATTGCCACCATGTTTTCTTTATTCAACTGCACGGTTCCAATGACAGCATACACATTCATTTCAAAAGTAAAAAAATGATGTTGCCTAGCAACAGCCTTAGAACCCATTGATTTGGCGTTTCCGAGCCGTTTTCTTATCTCAGGTCCAAGGTCATATTACATCCACTAAATCTGTCCCAAGGTGGTTGTTACATTTCCTTCATCATTATCTCCAGTTACAGAGTTCGGGGACTAATTCATCAAGGCTGAGGTAGAGGGCTTATTAATCTTGAGATGTGCTGTATTCTTCAGACCGATATATGATATGATTTTCTCTCATACAACGCTTTCAGGCTAGACAGATAAAGTGAACAGCCCCACATTGAATTAGGAATAGGCTGTACAGTAGCCAAAGGTTTGATGAGAAGAATAACGTAACATTATGCCAACCGTATCTATCAATTTGCCCTATGCATTCTCTACGGATTTTTGTATCAAAGTTCATTCACTATTCCTCTTAGCAAACCTTGTCTCCAAAGCCAAATACAGCATATTATGAACTGAGTTGATATTGTACAGTACACGGTGGACACAGACACCATATGCCATCACCAAAGGCCACATCCATATACTACTCCATAGGGTATCTTTTGGTTGTACCTCTGTACCCCGACCCAGGCATTCCTACAGTGTCCAGCAATGTGACTAAGCAGTCCCATGGGACTCGTGTGGGGCTGATAGCTGAGCTGAGGGATTGTGCCATAGCTACCAGGCCCCATCACCATAAACATGGACCAACACAAACCTCATCCACCAGTTGGATTCACTACATGAAGCAGTTTGTCTGGTGATACTCATGTCCTTCTTTTGCTACAGATGAGTATGGTGTGTTTGGAGTTGATACCGGGACCCCTCCCCCTCACACACACATCATCATCTATGGCCTCCCATGGCCTCTGCTTTAGGTCTGAGAGAGTGCCGACCCATACCTAACGCTACATACTCCAGCCTGTCAGTGGTACACCAGGTCTGCGTTTTAGGCGGACATCATTCATGATAGGCTGCATTAGGCCTGCCACAGAGACTCCATGCTTAACCCCCCAGACACGGCAGAACCATCTGCCCCCCCCCCCCCACTCCACACACACAAACCAACAGTATCCCGCATGCAGACCCCTTTCCACATCCAGACCCTGTAACCCGTTAATGCCCCCCCCCCCCCGCAACAAATCAACCCAACCAGTACACAGTGCCAGATTCTCCTAACCACATCCAACTGGACTCTCAACCCCCTCCCCCAGTCTATGAACCCCAATTGATCATGCATGTCCTACACCCAGAACCCTAGGCCTTCTCTGCCGACCCAGACCCAACCTATCAGCCACAAACCCATGAGGATTATTCTGTTTTGTGCTATGGGAAGCTGAACAGGCAAAATGACATTATGCTTTTAAAGATCCAAAACTTTTACCATTATGCTTTCTGTGGACAGCAGAGGAGCCATCCGTGTGAAGAAGTGCGATGCCCTTGCTGGTAAATCTAATTTTAAATGCATAACGGGAATTTAACTATGACAAATGAGAATCAATAATTTGAATCAAAGTCAGAAGGTTAATCATAAAAAAAAGGACTGCTGCACCAAAAATAATATTCCTCTTCATGAATGCACCGTCTTTTGCTTTCAGACAAAATGAAGACGCGCGCTTTGATTGACCGAATTATGAACAATGCAAAAGACAAACAGCCTTCTGCAGCAAAACAACTCAGACGAATGCTCATTTTAACACTGGGAAATAAAGGCTGAGCATGCCATAAAGATGACGACCGTTGTCAATGGGCCTGGCAATGCTTGAGAAGGGGTCCAGCGCAGGGTAGTATCCTGTTGTACTACACATGGAGTAAGAATTATTATCTAATGCTATGTGTTTCTACCTAAGCGGCCTCCCATAGCCCCTTGCTGCAGGCCTCATGTTTCTACAAATGGACTTGTGGTCATGCAGAGGGTACACTAAGTATGCACCGCCCTGATAGCCCTGTAAGTACAGCAGGGTACCTCAAGCCTAATGTTCATCTGTTGTCATGATTCACCAACCCAGTAACTGAAAGCATTTTGCATTAGTGCGTCATGTCGACCCTGGGGTCGGCATGCTGCATTAATGAAGCACAGGCGAGTTACTCACTTGAGATGCCATACATGATGGTAACAAATTGGAATATTGTATTGAAGCACTATGCTATGATGTTAAGGTTAACACAGTATTTGTGTATGGACCTTCAGAACTGCTTCACACATTAGGTGTGTGTGGATCTGAGGGATGATAGCTACATACATGCAGCTTGCCACTAAACCCTGCCGGTTTCACCATAGCTCTCAACACCCTCAACGGTTTTCATATGATATGAAAGTAAACTGACCATAATTAGCAAAAGAAAGGGCATGCCCTGAATATATTGTCTGTTTATTGCGTACAGCAAGTATTTAGGGAGATGTAAGCTTTAGGTGCTACATGTAAGCCTGCAGAACTGCAAATATAGCTATAGACATAGCTGACGTGTATGATGGGCATGTGCATCCTATATTCTTTGACCATCTTGTTGAAACAGCCCCTTCTTCACAGAGGGACAGACACTGTGCGTCCATTGGGCGTTTACTTGCTCAGCGCCTTGACGAAACTCCATAAGACTATTAATTAATACGATTCAGCATCTTCCCAATTTGGAATCTGTTAATACATTGTGACATGAACACTTCATTTGTGATGCAAACTGACTAATTACATTAACAATGCTAAGCAGATGATGTCATTCATATCCCTTCATTATCTCGGGTCTTAATGGCAATCGTACCAGACCTTTTCTCTCCTGGGTTTAGTTAATTATGATGATTGAAGTTACAGAATTAAGTCTTTGATCAGTAGACAATAAGACGTTATAACGTAATTATGACGGTCTGATCTGCCACTACAGTAAAGATAGAAGGACATTTATGTCAGAGGGTCCAATTATACTGTCAATGTGTAATTTAAATTGCAAATACTGTATATATCTATGCGATGAATAGAAGCGGATTATTCTCTGATATAGATATTACTATCTAAGCCTTCTGAGCTCTATCAAAAGAGAATCACCTTTTAAGATGCATAACCAGTATCTTGTGCATTTCCTTATCCATCAAGGATAGCACCATAGCATTGTTTATGTAATACATATACCTCCGAAAGCTAGTGCTCTGAAACATATTATTAGTTTAAAGGCAACAGTATGAAGAGAGGCAGAGGGCAGGGTGTGTCGGGGGATGGGGGCAGACAGAAGGTCATTACCTCCAAATGACCACTTAGAGACCCCTGGACGTCCAGACGTCTACAGTGACGTTATAAGCTACAACCCACACAGAGAGGTCCACAAACTGACCAAGAAGGCAGTCTATACCAATATACCTCTCTGAGGAGTGCTGCAGCAAAGGCGTCAATCTTACAGTACATTCCTCAATGTAACATAGGACAAGGGAATGACTTCGATACAGCCATTAACCACCAATGACTTAAAGATGGCGTCAAACGTACAGAGACTACCATCAACCCTGTTGCCACCTCGTGTCTCGTGACAGAATGGGGGGTCCTAGTGGGGGTCTGATCCTGGCAGTGAAGCAGGAGCTTTACGTGCCCTCTAAACCTCTTTTAGGACACCTGGGACAATTTACTACACTGCTAACTCAATTTATTAGCTATAAAAAGCCTCCCTTCCGGGTAGACATTCTAGGTCCTGGATGGAAAGCTATACATGTATGCAAAGCCACCTACCTAGCTGTGGGAAAGGCTATAGCTCTGTCACATATCTCTCTACAAAACGTGCTAGTATGAGGCAATATAGGAATTCTTTCTACGAGGCAACAATGAAAATCTCCCAATAAACACTCTTATGGTACAGCATAGTCTAGGTAACAGATTGCATACAAATGAACATACACTGTAGGTGATATCCCCTATATTAGCAAAAGGGCAATATCTGCTTGAAGAGTGGTCTAAAGGTGCGCAGGTGGCTCCTGCACATGCGCAGTCTGTGGGCGTGCGCAGCTTCCGGTTCCGCTGATGGATGTGTCTCGTAAAACGTGTGCCCCCTGAATGTTGCCCACAGCGTTCTCACTATCAAAGATGGCCGTGTAGAGCGCCAGGATGAAAGACCTTCAAAGAGGCTACGGGTTCACCCACGTCCACAGCATGGGCGGTGACGCCTTCAGCGCAGACGACACTCTGGTTGGTGCCGTGGGGATGAGTTTCTGACGTATCAATGGCTGAGAGGCAATGACGTGCGTGTCAGACTGACGTCACGTCATGTTAAATCAATGACACCATCCATGACATCCAACATGAATTTAATATTTCAATTGAGAATTCAATTGAGAAAGCCATATGGGTCCCCCCAGAAGAAGGATGAACGATGTAGCAGAAGAAAGGATCCCCTTCCATATTTCAAGGGAGCCATGAACTCTCCAAAACCTGCAATTGGTACTGAATATTTCAGTCAGTTCTGTCAGAGGTACAGAGAACATGTACGTACTAGTATTGCAATAAGAAGAAAGTGGTGTGGAAGGAAACATGTTCAAAGGGGGTTACTATTGCCATACAAGGATGGCAACTTCCCCCTGTCGGAGTATTTCATTTTTCTCGTCGGCCATTTTTGACAGGTATATTGGTCCTGTATAATTCAGTTAGTAACTTAATCTTCTCTGCTCCACCATGTAGATAACCTTATATGAATGATATTACCCTTAGGCACCCATACTTATGGGATAACATATCACAGAGAAAAAATGTAGAATCACTGTGGCTCCCGACTTTATCACTGACATAACTCTCCCCAGGACTCTAAAGTGACTCCCTTGTATTAGCAGGACTCTATAATAAATCTATTATTAAAATGACTCCTATTATAATGATTGGGAGTCATACTAGCGTTGTGGGGAGAGTTACCTCAGTGGTCGAGTTAAGACCATTTGGGAGTCACAGTGATTCTACTTCTTTTCTCTGTGTATTTCGAGTTTCACACACACAATTGTGTATCTAGACATTACATGTGCCCTTTACCATGAGTTGGCAGCCCCTGATGAATGCACAGTGCCCAGGATGAGGCAGCAGCCCTGAGGGCATCCACACTAACACATTTACTGTAGAAAGGCAGCTTTCCGTCTGCTGTCCATTAGGAGGCGTGTAGCACAGAAACATGAAATGATTTATTCTGTATCAAAGTATTGTGTTTCCTTGGAGATGAATCAAATCAGAATATTTATATAATCAAAACGATGCTCTCATTGTTCTGGTCTGTGTGTCTATTCCTATATGACTGAGCCCCTGTCTTTGGAAATCTACCTGAGGGAGATATTGAAATCAAAGATCATATAAATTTGACATACTCGTATATCTGAATGTCGCCATATTAACTGCACAGATCCGTACAACCCAGAGGCTCCACAACACATCAGGGATGTCTGAGAAGTGTCTAAAGCGACCTTTCTGCTGAGTGTACTATGCAGTGAGCACCAGGTGTGTTATCTATAATTCTCACTCTCCTTAATAGCTACACAAGGTAGATTGGAAATAAAAATAGACATGTTATACTTGTAAATATAGTAGATCTAGGATGCATATTTCTTCTTCTTCTGATGGATAAACATTTTCAATGGTGATTATGGCCCGATCACATTGCTCTCGTACAGCGTCTAACCATGTAATGAAAGATTCAGATATTCGGATTTGTGCAGCACCATTTAGAAAGGCCAATTCCATATCCCAGTGGGCACAGAACTTTGCATCAACATTAATAACTGGTTATCAAGGTTGATTTAAGGTTGATCCAAGGTTGAACTGAATTATTTGTCCACTTGGGTAGGCCTATAGTATGTCCAAATAACAAGAGGTGTACCGATGTAACTTGTTCTGACGGCTCACATCAGAATATCCCTTGGTAATCAGATACATTTGCACAGAATCCCCAGGAGAAAGGGAAGCCAAAAAGGTATCCACAGGAACAAGCCCCTATTACCTACAGCTATACTGATACACTGTGTGTGGACCTTGTCAGCTGGGGGTGAGGCCATATACACCGGCCTGATTGCAGTGGGATCCCCCCTGCCCCAAGGTAAGGCCTCCTCAGCCCTACACCCATATGTATCGCTCCCCTCCCACCGCGCTCCTCCACCCCAATGCTCCCTTCTATATGGGGTCTCTTAGTTGATGAACATGCTAACAAATGATGCATTCATCTACAGATGCAGGAAGAAATATCCTCCAGGGTTGTACATTTTGGAAAAAAAAACACTTTATAATTGATAATGAATGCATGGGCCATTTAGGGTTGACTATATATCTGAAGAGGTATCAACATCAACATATCAGAACTGCTTTAGTGGTTGCAGTATCGCCGAAACAGTAGGCCTGCTACGTCCTGAGGGATAAGTTGTACCCAACCCGCCCCATGCCCCTGGGCTATGTAACATTGCCTGGTACACCTTGAGGCTAGGTCAGCCGAGGGGTACATGTGGAGTAGGAGATAGTCATGGAATTATCTGATTGCGGGTTGGGAAGGCTTCTGTACATAATGCGACTGATGGCACTCATCGGAGGCAAATACAGAACCTCATGGGAGTTTGGATGGCTGTAGATTCTGTACTCTTCTACTGTAGTTAGTCATCGGCCCTCTAAGAACAACAGGAATGGGAATTCTGTATTTATAACCAGTTAGTTGGTTTATGACACCATAGCTGAAGCTATAATATCATTCTCCCCTTTTTGTCTGTGTTTGGTCCGATATTCCTTCCATACTATCGAACATGCTTCAACAGGTCTATGATTAAAGCCTATAGGTAAATTGTATAAAGATACTGCATGAGAGCTATCCAATCAGACAGGGAGGTAGCTATATAAATGGTTGTACTAAAGAACTATTTAATACCATGGTAATACTGCAGCAATGAATATGAGTGAATATATACAAGTGGAAGGTATTATGTATGAACATTTATAATCATTATATTGGCAGTTGATGACACTTCGCATTATGCTGTGGCAGATCTTCTGGATATAAAGGATAAGCCACATGACGTGTCTAATATTCCATAAGAACCGGGCAGTGCCCATATAGACAATGGCAGGGCCGCCCCCTGAGCCTCGAATCTATATTTCAGGAAGGGTCCCTATGAGCATTGCAGGTCTGTAGCACAGTGGGTTACTCAGTAGGAGGATACTGTACAGGTCATCCAACCCAGGCCTGACTGACGAGGAGGTTGATGAAGGAGAGGAACAGTCTAGTGTAATCATTGAGTCCCTGTCCTCCATAGACCCCAGGTCCTTTGCTGTGTGCACCCATCCAGGTACATCAGGGATATCTAAGAGGTGTCTACAGCGACCTTTCTGCTGAGTATACTACGTAGTGAGCAACAGGTGTGTATTAGTCAATGTCCTTCATGGTTCCATACCATGATGTGTTTGGGTTTCCTTTTACCTGACCCTTTACTCAGGTGACCCGAGGCAACGTCAAAGAGGAACTATCTATGCTTACTAATATTAGCATTCTAACCTGTAACTACTTTCCTGGTTGGGACAGGTGGCCTCATACTCACTACAGCTCCCACGGAGCATTCAAAGTATTCCCATTGCTCTGGGCATGGCAGATAACATATGCATCAACGCTGGATCCCCATCGGTCCATCCATATATCCTACATTCCTCAGATGTACCCTTATACGCCTAGGTATCACTAATCCTTCATGGAGAATCAGGTCACCACCCTGCCAATGCTCTAGCTACATTCTTTTCTTACCTCATGTGAACAGGTAATTTGGCACACTCGGCACAGCCCATCACATAACTTGATACCGCATACACGACTTACATTACCCTTCTGTATATGTGTCAGCTTCAGTACACATACATCCCACCCGCTGCCATTGCATACTCAGGTTTAGAAAAGAATCAGGTAGAGAACAAGGTCGACCCTTTAAATGTTCTATTCTGGGTATAGCAATTGACGACGGTTCACATCATTCACCTTTGGAGTTGTTTCTATGTAGGGGGCTAAACGTAAAGCTATTTGTATTAGCATTCTAGCATTCAAGGTTGCCTCCCTTGTCTGAGAAGAAGTGTATAACAATCCATAGAGGATGCTGCACTATTGTATTGCATCCTGAAGGGATCCTGACAGTTCACGCATTTACCCCAGCAAGAATTGTGGACTCTTAAAGCTTCTTTAACGTACTCGCGTTGCAACGCGTTGCAAGAATGAAAATACACCATTTACAGAGAGTTGTCCTTGAATCCATTGGCAGTTATAGACAGCTGTTATGCGAACAGCCCTCAGCACCCTAGTGATTCCATCCTGTGGATTTACCGTTCCACAGATACGGTATAGCGCAGTATGAGAAGCTGTTTTTATTTTTAATATGTCCATCCTCATATATCTAAATGTGTTGTTTCCTATCAATAGATGAGATCCACAATGCAATATGCTGACTCAAAATATATTGACTACTGCTACATCCCTTTCCCTTCATCTCCCAGTCTTTTTCGCTCTCGTAAATTTCAAGAGATACTATATGACATTTCTGTGTCATTATCCGGATTATTCAGAATATCCAGAATATAAGGCAATACACTGCCATGCCATAACGCTATATGCTATTACCAAATGGCAATATTAAGCTTTGTTCTCAATAATAGATTCTGTTCTTTTTGAATTGGCCTGCCATAGCCTGCAGTCTATTGATTTGCCAGACTCCTCTTCCCCGTGACTGTCAGGTTGATGTCTATTGGACAGATACAGTTTCACTTTCACTTACTGTGAAGCCATCTACCCAAGGTACGACGTCATTAGTACTGATAGTTACAGAGGTATCTGTTACAACGAGCCCAGCTGAACTGGAGATTGGACAGTAAATGGTTGAAAAGTAAATGTGTTATATTTGGAGTGCTACTTAGTTGGGTGAAGGTGTAAAATGGGCCTGGTTCCTTCTAGGCACCTGTCTATAAACAAGAGGGGATGGATCAGAATCATCAGAATTTACTCATTTTAGCATCTGTGAAGAAGATTGTACATAGTTTGAGTTTGTAAAGTTTTTATTTTCATAAGATGATTTACTAAACACAGTGCATGTCAATGAGATATATTATGCGGTGTTGTTTGTTTACATAATTACACGGCATGTGAGTCAAATTTAATACATTCTCTCTGCAGTCTGTTGTTAATACCTTCCTCATCTCTCAAAAAGGATTAACAACATTATGTGCTCATCAGTAATTATGACTCAAAAGTATTATGTTGCAATGAAGCAATCATTATGTCTGTCATATCCTAGTTATCTTTATTCATGCATTTGCAAGGACAATTTGCTTAGGTATAAAATTAAGATGTGTGAACACGTTTATCAGTGATTTCATATGGAAAAGCCATTTTGCACAACTGTACACATTTAATTCGTATGATGCTTATTGAAAGTAATGATTGATAAAGTATAAAATACAAATATGTTAACAGATAGAAACACATTGAAATCTGTGAGAAGTAATGGCCGTCTCCTTTTAGGTTACTGAATCAAGGGCACAGAACAAAAATGCTACTGCTAGGGAACTGCTTTTGATAGCTGAGTCCTCTTGCGGAGAGTCAGACCTCAGAAAGCAATAATGCTTTCTCTTTGAATTACCCCCTTGAGAGCATTCCCTTGGAACATTAACACTTGGTCAGTAACGAGTTTCAAAGTGTAAGTTCTACACTTTCCCTTGTTTTGGGAGAAACTGTAAGCAGAAACTGTCAAGTCAGCAAAACACATATATATATATATATATGGTGGTTACCTCAGACCCACCATAAGGTATAATTCAAAGCACTGCATTGTCAACACATTGGTCAATAGGTGTCAATATAATGACTTCCTCTCTCTTTGCCTGCTATAATCACAATGTTATACTCTGGATGGTACTCTCCATTACAAAATCAATGTTTTGAACAAGCCTGGTGTCTCTGTGCAGCAATGTTTCTGTGTAGGCATGTGTAGGAGAGCGAGGAGAGCAATGGTTTCAGAAAAAAAAAAACCTACACCATGTATTAGGCAGAACCAGTCTGAAACATTCTGATGCTACAGATTGTTACTCATATCGTGCTAGAACCTTGCAATTGGTGTATATTTCCTCGAAATGCTGATACCTCTTAATTCACTATCCTATTTTCCAGTGCATGGGAGGAAGTCTCATATAGTATTGCACGGGCTCCAACACATAGTACATTTATTTCTTAGAACATACTATGGAAATCCTAACCAACATCTCCAGTAACATGAGCTAATTGTACTAAAACACTATTAGGGAGTGGTCATTTTTTAAGCAACATTGGGGGGAGTGGTGGCGTATTTTTAGGGGGGACCAAAGATTTATGGAGCTCTTGAAGGGAACACTTCCCCCCCTCAAGCTTTTGCATTATTTTAGCTAAAAGGGGTTGGCAGCAATAGATTTGAACTCTCAAGTTCAAGTTTAATAGGTTTTATTGCTTCATAATGACTAGACTATCCACCTTCGGCAACCCGGGCGTGGTCAGGACCCGTACAATTTTCGATGTTTCAGATACCTTATGTGATCACATTCTTGTTGTTAATCAATCAATAAATCAATCAATAAATACATAATCATAGACAGCGAAGAAGACACAGTTGGTGTTGTGTTTACATGATAAACAAGAGACCGTTATGCTACAGTTCAGAATATATATAGGCAGGATAACTGCATGTTTAATGATTAGTCGGGAGGCCGACTTTTAAAGGTCATGCCACTTACTTAGAGAACAGCTTCATAGAGTATACTAGTGTCTTTTCCCATTGGGTAGACTTGTTTATAGATATTAACAGTGGTCATGTCCCACATCCATTACTATGTTACAAAGATAGTCAAATACAATCTACGAGGGGAACCTAAAAAACCTGGGAACCCAATAATATTTCATCCACCAACCCTCATGGTTAAGAAATGACCCCTCCCCTAACACCCCAAGTATCATGTCAGTCGTGCACGTCCCTGGCATGAAGGCACTGTGCTGACTAGGTAGTAGTATATAGCTGCAGCAGGTGCCAACTCAGCTGTCCATGTGGGCAAGTGTCTCTGGGACAGCTCAACCAATAGGGAAAGAGTAAATCCAATTCCTTAGTGACTGCCGTTGTAAGGCTAGTCCTGTTGCAAGGACTTTGAAGAACACAACACCGATTCCATTTCATGTGGGTGAAACAATTGTGAATGTCATTAATATGGCGTTGTCCTCTAATTATGTGGGGATGGCCTTATCGGCTATGTATGTGCCAATATGATATGTGCTGACATGTAAAATGAAGATTGTCATATGCGGTCTCTTGTCCTTGTCAATTAAGGAGGGACATTATTGTCTCAAATCATTATAGTTAAATTGTTTCAGTCCAAATGCAGAAAAAGAGACATGTAAGTACAACATCTGTGGACAACCAGCAGCAACAGTGCCCTCGTAGGACATCTACACGTGATGAAAATCCTCCTTCAGGGGAACCTTTCCTTCAGCGGGTAGGTAAGGGGAGAGGAGGCGGCTTGCGGTTGAATAATTAATGTTAGTGAGATGAGTAGATGCATTTAGGGTGCCTGGGGAGAGGGGAACATGTAACTTGACAGTTACATCTGATACAGGTACGGCGACAGACATGGTAGTCTAGAGCAAGGAAAGGGAGATGCAAATGTGGAACCTGCATGTTTCTATCTTTAAAGATTGCATTTTGATCCTGGGTCTATGGGTCTTGATGTGGGCTTGGAGCTTTCTGGAGCTACGGACCCGGCTGGGCTCACAGATCTAGATGCAGACTCTTAGCTATCAGGAGCTAAGGGCTCGGCTGGCCCACAGCCGAAAAGGGTAGTCTATATATTGCCACCCAGTCATTGTATAAAACATTTTAAGGTATACAATGTATCTTCATTAATTACACCTTTGTAGAGAACTTACTTGTTCGAAATATGAAAGGCGAGAAATAATAAGCTTGCGTCGATTTACAAAGACAAAAGTAATAAATAAATGTTGCCATATTCCCGTGCTTAGATATATGATACTTTACAATGCCAGTCTGCCTCACCTGCAGTGGGGGACCCTATGTCTGTGACATTTACAATGTTCCAAGGTGACCTTTCTACTGTGGATACTATGTATGGAGCAGCAGCTGTAGATTGTCCATCCCTTATGTTCCATACAATGTTAACTAAAAGTGAGATGTTCTAGCTTACAAAAACGAGCTTGAGTATACAGGTAATCAGGTACCTTCCTGCAGAATCACCAGGAGAGCGAAAAATCCAAATTATATTCACAGAGACTACATGTAAAGTGTAGATAGCATTTGTCAGGTGATAGCCAGGTTATACATACATGTTTCTAATTGCAATGGGATCCAGCCTGGGCCGAGATAAGGTATCACCATACCAATAGCTATATATATTCCGATCCTTTCGTCTCTGCCCATACCTGGCCTCCCAGCTGTTGGCAAGAACAAAATACTCAGTAGACTACACTTTAAGATTATGCTTGATTTTACCATATACCAATATTTCCAAGCAGTTTCCATAAACAAACACTACATACTAAAAGAGGCGAAAAGACCCCAAAGAAGACTTACACGAAGCTCGGCTATCCCAATTAAGACCATTTAGGTCTCAAAGATATGTCTATATTCCTGAAGCCATTCTCGGGCACAGCGTGCCACCCCATTGCCATAGTTGGGATTTGAAAATGCATAACTTTAACGTCAAAACTCTGACAGTCTTTAGGACACTGAAATAACACTGCTTGTCGTGCACAAGTGGTGAGAAAGTTTTCTCACAGCCTTGGGCATGGCAATGTATACCAATAATGAACCCTCATGTGTCCAGCCCTTATACCCTACTTCACTCAGATGTACCCTCGTATGCCCCCATAACATTCACATAAAGAATCAGGTCAGGACAACATCATGTAGTCATAGTTCTCCTTTGTCTTACCCTTATCTTGAGAAAAGTAACAGCACAACCAGTAATATTGCATTTTGGCGCTCTTCTAATACATCTTGCATTTGTGTGTGACCAGGAACAGTATCTCCCCCCTCCCCCCCTTTCCCTAGAAGAACAAAGCGTAATAATAAATAAAAGATATATATTTGTGTTTTAGGCTCCGGTTTTTAAATGAAGTATGGAGAGTCAACCATTTCCCTTTCCCAACCATTTTCTGTAGGTCTTTCTAGTTTGGGGCTGAACCTGAAAAACGTACCCTTTTCTATGCTAGTAGTGTAGCATTCCATACCTTTGCCCAATAAAAGTGAATAAGATTCCTATAGATGATACTTCACATTTTCTAGATGAATCCATCCTAACCAGCTTATCTAAGCAATAAAAAGTTGCTGATCATCTTTTTTAGATCTCTGATATGTCACTGTAAGATAAGCCAACAATGTCCACCTTACTATGGCTATATAACAGTATGCAACAAGGACAGTCTAGACTCTACAGTCTACGCAGCACACACACTGCCCACTCAACAACATAAACACTACTTGCTTCTCCGTCTACCATCGATCTCTGCCAGTGTCATCAGACTTGTGGGGACAACTCCAAGACGACAGCCACTCCATCTTTTTTAAGCAGGGAGCGATCTTCTACTCTACATTAGAGGCATGTGAGCAGATGGAGGTGACTGCTGAGCAGTCATCGAGGGTGGAATAGCTAAAGGAGGAGGGAGGAGCAGCACAGAGTAAAGATAAGGAAAGGGGTAGAGAGAAAGGGCATGGAGGGGGACAGTGATGGGCAGTGGTGTAAGACAGAAGAGTAGTGCAGGGAGGAACATCCCAGAGAAGGAGGGGCAGGGGCAGCAGGGTGAAGCTGTGGGGGTTGTGATGGGTGAGCCGCTAAGCATCATATTGATTCTGTCCTGGTGGTTGCCATTCCACAGTTTCAGTATTGATCAGTATGAGAAGCTTGCCCACCTTTAATTTTTCAACTGTAATACTATGTTGCTGCCTATAGACATGTTGTAAGAGTACAATGCTCACTTATATTGGTCTGCTGTCAACTCCACTACAGCAATTTTCCCTCCAAAGCAGTAGATCTGTTGAGAGGTCTAATGTCTTCCTATACGTTAGCCTGCCATAGTCTGAGGTATATGCCAGACAGGTACTCTTACTAATGACTGTCAATTTGGTTGGCTACAGAAGTTTTACAATTTGAAGAAAATAGTTAAAAGTGTGAGTCTCCTTCCGAATGCTGCTGGTGTACTGTAGATGCTTTATTGATATGTTATATAGAAGCTATGCACCCACGAGTAATGATATTGAATATCCTAATATGACCCCTCATTATTCAGAAGGCAGTATTGTATATAGGGAGTACTTATATATATGGTTGCATGATAATGAATGCGTAAACAATTTGGTTGAAACTGAAATATGTCAGTGGTTTTCCAATTTAATATTATGAAGCTGCTTGGTGGTAATAATGATAAAATCAGAAATACAATCATGTTATCAGAGAGAAACTCAATAAAATCTGAAGAACTAAATGGCTGTCTTTCAGAAGACTGTTCACAATGGCACAGAACAAAATGACAAATGCCTTTGGTATTTTTGGAAGGAGTCAGCCCTCATAAATCAAGAAGTCTTTGTCTCTGAATGCCCCCTTGAGAGCAGTTGCCTGTAATACTTGGGCAGAAGAGGTTACAAAGTGAAATGTTGCTGGTTTGTTCTGTTCTTCCAGGATTCTCACTGTTTAGAAATGGCTCTGCAAAAAATTTCCATACTCCTCCTATCACAGCATATAACACCAATGCTATAGTTAAGTGAACTTGAAACAGCAACTAGATTTAAGGTAAAATATAAATTGATTTCCCATTGGCAGAAGCTTCATATATCACATGCTACAAAGTGCTCTAAACACACTGCATTTGTTTCTAAGGATAGACTATAGAACCCTGCACCAATTACAGTCATAATATGAGCCACTTTGACTAAGAAACCATTGACTTCTCAATTATATTGTCAGCCAAGGCACTTCGCTGACATGCAGAAAGTCTTTGTGCTGATTAGACTGTGGGAAATAGTAATGGCAGGTGACAGTTCAGCTGGTGTCTCTGAGACAGCTCAACCAATAGGAACAGAGCAAAATCAATTCCTAATTCCTTGGCAGCTTCTGTTCTAAGGCTAGTCCTGATGTAAGGACATTGAACAATACAATTGACTCAATGTCATTTGGAGAAAAACACTGTGGTTGTAATAAATATGATGAGACCCTCTGATATTAGAGTGTTTATCATTTGGGGTAAAGTAATTCTTGGCTATATCTGTTGGGATATACTTTGTACTGATTTTTAGTTAAACTAAATCTGAACTACCAGTAATCCTTTGCCCTTCACAATCAACCACTATCAAATATTTAGCTTTATATATCATTTACTGTAAAGATTTCCCGTTGAAATTACAGGGAATCATTGGAAAATTTGATGATGTATCTCAGTATTTGTGATTTACAGTGAAACAGTGTAAAATTCATTACTTTTACATTGAACATCCATAAACCAGTACAGTTTAACAACATTTTTTCATTGTATGTCACTTTAAATGTTTGTCCACCAGGGGGCAGCCCAGGAGATATGGAGACTTTATTAGTGGAGCCTCTCACTTCAAAACATATCTAAATGTGTTAAAATGATAACAATATCCGATTACCTCATCAATCACAGGGTCAATCTTGAAGCCTTTGGCACAATAAAGGTAATAAATATATAATTTCCCTTTCTATATAAGAACAAGCATTGATCGTAAAAACACCCATTTTGTGGTAGTTAAAATTATACATATTCACACTGCTGTCAGAGTTGCTTTGTAACAATCCTGGGGTACCTTTTGCTCATGGATTATACTTGCATATTGCAGTGAGGCATTCATTTATGTCTCAATTATGCCTAATATTTACAGACCTGAAATGAAGTTGATATTATGAAATATACCCAGGAACAATAAGAATTATCAATGAATACAATGTAGAAGAGAATCATCATATGATAATGAAGAATCACCTTTAAATGACAACAGGAAAGCTCCATAAGATTTACAGAGATTAGGAGAATACAGTGACCATAAAAAAGTATAGTGAAAACCTGGCATTCATGAATGCCAGTGAATCACCGTAATTTTATGGGATATTTCGAAGAGTGTTCCCTCAGTCAGAGCTTCTATTAATAGTTTTCCGGACCCTCGGTCTGTGAGAGCGATCTTCTTCCCTTGGGTGTCTGCACTGAACCTACTTAAGACAAGTTGTCACACAGAAATACCTTTAAACAACCAAAGCTTGAATTACAAGAGAGAACCCCGCTTCTTAAGTCCTCCCTACTCCACCACTGAGATAATAGCTTTCTCGCTCCAATCACCTCAGTTCTCCTTAACTTATACAAAGCTCCCCTTCCCAGCACCCATAGACTCCATAAGTACAGATCTGCAGCAGGGACAGTTCCCCCATGGGGCATCTACATGTGATGAGAATCCTCCTTCAGGGGAGTCTTTTCTATCACAAGGTAGTAAAAGGGAGAGGAGGCAGCTGGCGATTTGAATAATGTATATAAGTGAGAAGGGTGGAATGGTATGGGAGGTGCCTTGGGGGAAGGGGTTATATATATATATATATATATATATATATATATATATATATATATATATATATATATATATATACATATAGGGGTACCTTGACAGTTACATCTGATACAGGAACAATGACATGGTAGGTTAGACCAATAGGGGATGTATACTTATATATTTTAAGCATATCCCTGATAATAACACATAACAGTCTTGTTTTAGTTGTAGTCAAAAATCAGCATCTTGTAAATAGTACAGGATTAGATGTGTCCATATTGAAGAACCTGCATTAATAAGTCTAAATGATGCCATTACTATGTGGCAGTGTACCATGTTTGTATCTATATAATGTAGACTTTTCACATCCAGACTCACATTTTGAGGTGCATATATAGATGTAGAGTTCATAGAGTATCTTCACATTGTATGTACCCTTTACTTCATTGTTGTAGCTTCTGATAAATAGACAATGCTGTAGATGATGCTATATAGTACCCAGAGGTATCCTTACAAACACAGATGTTACACCTTTATAGAAGGCTCTCCCCCCTCTTAGAATACAGCCCATTAGAATGTCTAAAAGGATGTAGTCTGCATCAGCCTTTAAGGTCAGTCTATAGTTTCTGAAAAGTGAGTATATATGCATATTCATCCATTACAGCTTTGCCAACTTAGTTGTGAGAAATACTATATGTGGGAAATCCCCTTTGTTGCCATTCTACTCATACGGACAGAACGGGTGTAAGAAACTTCGAAACTTTAACTTTCAAGACAAATATCATCACGCCAGCCTGCATTGATAGGTGATACCTACCTCCTGCAGTCGATGTCCTTATGTCTGTGGCTTTTTTCATGTCCAAAGTGACCTTTCTACTGTGGATACTGTATATGCAGCATCAGGTGTAAGATTGTATTCATTATCCAGGCTACTGAGCTGAAGGATCCAGTATATTTATTCTCCTTCCCTTTCTGATAGAAATTACACCATTTTTATCGCATTTGATCTAGGTTGTGTGGACTATAACTGTGTGATCAAAGGGCTGCCCTCTGGAAATGAGGATTACACAATTGTAAATAGGGCGTTTCCATATATAGTAGTTGCTTTCAATGATAATAAGCATTATTTTCTTCTTCTCACAGACAGTAAAGAGAAGCAAGAGGTTCTCCAATATTAGTAGTAAGAATATCAGTACAGGATGAGCCTACAGGTAGCTTTGCACAAAATTCCAAAAACACCAAGGGACAGAAAAAGGTATCCACAGCAATAAAACCAATTTACCTACACATACCACGGGTGGTCCTTGTCAGCTGATATTGCGACTACATAAATGTGTGCTAATTGCAATGTGAGTTGCCCTGCCCTGAGGTAAGGTATTGCCATCCCGATAGCATTATATAGCCAACACCTTCTCTCCTCCTATACTTGATCTTACAGCTGTTGGTAAGACCAACACATACTGCACTAAAAAACGATGCTTGCAACTTATTTCAATCATTTCTTTTAATATCCGGTAGTATAGCAGCCATTAGCATAGATGCGTACTGACACCGAATTACAGAAACAAGTAGCAAGTATGAACCAATTGAATATTTCTACATGCTACCTGGCATGAATAGTAAGCAACACTTCTTCTGATTTACACTAGACTCTGTGTTTTGGTCCACATTATTTGTCACACTTGTATTAATAAAAACTATGACAAAAACTCTTGTGGTCAGACTGCAGGAGACATAAATTCAATCAGAAAGGCGGAAGGTGTTTATTATGTCAATTACGTAATGATCTTCCGAAGACCCTTATGCAACCAGGCTGATTATATAAAATGCACCTGGGATGCTTCTTACTGCACTCCTATCACACCTAAATAATATAAAACCTGAAGATCTACCTATAGCTAGTCAGGGCATATTCCTCAGCCATGATTAAACGTCTCTGGAAGCATCCTTACCTCAGTCGTGTGTGGTGCGGAGTGGGGTAGCTCAGTTATAGATCATTTGCCCTGATTGATGAGGATCAAGATGAAGATAAAGGAGGATCAGGTCAGTCTCATATTGGTCAGTCAAAGAGCACAGGCCCCTTTATACCCATCTTCTGCTGTGTAGACCGGCAATTAGTTTCATTTGAGATCCTCTTTCCTTTCCCACTCATTCCAGAATTCATTCTCTGGTACAAAGCACTGTAAGGAATGGCTGTGCATATTAGAATCTGGTATGGCTAACTCTCATTTCCGAGAAATCTGACAGCCATTCTGCGATGTCACTCTTATAATTAGTCAGTATGTATACTCAAAGGATTAATACAAGTAAGAAATGATTCCATGCTATAGTTGCTTAACAGTGTAAGCTGTTACTACATTTTGGTTTGCTTTGGCTCAACCCCTATATATGCCTACCCCTCACTACTCAATTGCTCTATCTCAATCTCTATATGCCTGAATATCCCAACATTCCTAAGTACCTCCAGTTATTTGCAGTGTTGACCTCTGTGAAGTTTATCTGAAGACCCCCTTCTTTGCCCCTTTGTTCCAGAAGTCATTCTTATTCTTAAAAGACCACGCAAAAGACCACGCAAAGCACCTATGAATAATGATAGTCAGAATGCATTATTCAATCTTCTAAGACATCTGGCAGCATCATTAAATGCTACTGCTTGTCACACTTGGTGCTGCAGTCATTTCTAGGTAGGGGGCCGAAGCTGAACATACCTATTTCCCACACTGGCATTCTTACACTCCATACCTTTGTCCAATGAAAAGCTTCAAGGATAATTCAGTCTACTCCAGCAGTAGAGTCTAGTGTCAACATTATACTGCCTATTTTTCATAAGCTGATATCTGATATGTCACACTGTAAGGTATCCAACAATGCCCACTTTACTGGAGCATGAAACACAGGCAGTCTACGCAGCACACACACTGCCCACTCACCAACATGCATAAACACTACTTGCCTCTCCGTCTACCATTGACCTTTGGCGGTTTCAGACTTGTGGGGACGACTCCAAGATTAAAGCCACTTTTCTTTAAGCAGGGAGAGATCTTATACTCTACATTGGAGATAAGTGAGCAGATCGAGCTAACTGCTGAGCAGCAGTGGAGGGTGAGCAGCTTGGAGTTGAGTGGATAGCAGGGAGAGAAGCATAATAGGGTTAGTGAGAAGCAGGAAAAGAATGGGAGGGGACAGTAGTCCACTGGTAGAGTACATAAAGGGACGGGGAAGCAGCTAACCATCCCTACTCCACCAGGATCAAATTGGGGGAGTAGGGATTAGGGATGGATGCAGACAGGGATGGGTGAGGGGCAGCTCCTACTGGGTGAGTATTCCAGAAAGGTAGGGGAAGGGAGCAGTAATTGGGACAGCTTGTAGAAGCTGTAAGCTGGTGGTGATGGGTGAGTCCTTAAGCTTCATATTGATTCTGTCCTGGTGGTTGCCATTCCACAGTTTCAGTATTGATCAGTATGAGAAGCTTGTTCACTTCTAATTCTACTAATACAGCTTTAACTGTAGTAGTGTTAATGCTGCTGATAAAACCATAACTATGTACAATCATGTAATCAGAGAGAAACACATTAAAATCTGAAAGGAAATGGCTGTGTCTTTTCAGAAAACTGTTCCCAGGGGCACTCAACAAAAAAGAAACTGACTTTGATAGCTGAGTCTTTTTGGTTAAGCCTCATAAATCAAGAGTTCCTTGTCTTTGAATTTCCCCCTTTAGAGCAGAGACTTGAACAGAAAATGTTACAAAGTGTCATTTCTATGGTATGTTCTGTTGTTAAAGATGCTGACTTTAAGAAAATAGGTCATGCAAATATTTCTCATAATTTTATATCATGGAAGAATCACTGGCTGAAAACTATTGATTCAATATTAGACATTTGCTACAACAGCTACAGTGTGATAGGTGTATGCCCTTAGGGAGAATGTAAACGATTTCCCTGGTCTAACCATAATAAATTATTTATTCTTCTTCATAGTCAACAACTTGGTCAATAGTTGTCAATATAATGACTTCCTCTATCTACTATAAGTACAACTTTACACCATGAATGTCAGTTGTATGGTCTATAGTAGTCTCCATTACAAGATCAATGTTTTAAGTAAGCTATATGCCTCTCCACGTGAGAGCTCTGACACAGAAGGTACTGCCTCACAACAATGTTTCTCTTTTGGAGAATGATGTTAACATATTAGACAGAGTCAACATATGAAAGCAAGAACGTAGATTGTAAGATCCTTTAATGAAATAATGCACTATGATTTACTTTTTACCATGATTAAGCAATCAGTGCATTCTATTCCATTGTGTACAGCTTCTGCTGCTTCTTCTGCTACCTCAATCTATGAGTCTATTTCCCATTCATGGAGGCCTCACAATGTGCCACAGACTTTATCCAAACCCACTACATGCACATTTAAGGACAGACTATGGAAACCCACACTAATTTTAGTTGTGATATGAGCCAATTTTACTCAGAGACCATTGACTTCTCAATCATATTTTCAGATGAGGCACTTTGCTGACATGCAGAAAGTCGTTGTGCTAATTAGACAATGTGAAATAGTTTCGGCAGGTGCCAGTTCAGTTGTCTGTCTGGGCTAGTGTCTCTGAAACAGCTTGACCAATAGGAACTGAACAAAAACAATTCCTTGGCAACTGCTGCTGTAATACTAGTCCTGTGTAAGGATCTTGAACAATACAAGTGACTCCATGTCCTGTTGGGGAAGAAATGGTGGTCGTAATTGATTTAAAGAGATCCTGTATTATTAGAGTGTCTATCATTCAAGTTGAAGCAAATTGATCATAAGGGTAGGGTGTAGGGAAATGATTTGTACTGATCATATCTAAAACAGATATTATCACATAGCAGCAATCCCTTGCCCTTTACAATCAACCTCCATCAAACTGATTGTCTAGGAGCTTTAACAGTAGTTATCAAGACCCTTGGTCTATTAGGAGAATCCTCATCCTTTGAGTGCCAGCACTGAACCTACTTGAAATAAAGAGTCTCAAGGAATTACCATTCAAACAACAACAGCTTGAATTGCAAGAGAAATAGAACCTTTAAGTCCCTCCTCACTCCACCACTCCACAACAGCTTTCTCACTCCAATCACTTCAGTTCTCACTGACTTACACAAAGCGCCCTTTCACAGCACCCATGGACCCCCTAAGTACAGATCTGCAGCCTTAATGCCCTGTGTAGCACCAGCAGGGACAGTTCTCCCATGGGACATCTACATGTGACAAGAATCCTCCTTCAGTGGAGTAAAAGGGAGAAGAGGCAGCTGGCGATTTGAATTATGTATATATATTAGTGAGAATGGTGGATGGTGGGAGAGGTGCCAAGGAGAAGGGGTGAGATAGGGGTACCTTGACAGTTACTCTGATACAGGTACCCTGCCATGGTAGGTCTAGTACCAATGTCATAGTACATGCCTAATACAAAAACTATATGTATAATAGCATTATCACAGTTCCCTTTTCCATACATTTAAATATCCAAACTTTTAAGATTCACATTTGAAGGTACACATACATACTTCATAGTGTATTCTTCACATTGTATGCAACTTCATTGTTGTGCTCTCTAATAAATAGGCAGTGCCTTAGATGATGTTATAGCACCGAGGGGGTATCCTTACTATCACAGCTGTCACACCTTTGTAGAAAGGCTCTCCCACTCTCAGCATACTCCCCATTATGATGTCTGCTTGATAAAACAACTGTAAAGGATAAAGTCTGCATCAAAGTATAGGACTAGCTTATAGTTTCTCTATGAAATATCTATCAAGACCTTTAGAATGGATTGTTCTCTCATAATTCCTCAATTTGTTTTGTTGTCTCTTTGTCTCACTTTAGTCTATTAATCTTTATGCTTATTTATTCATTATATGTTTGCAAACTTACATGTGAGAAATATCAAATGTGGGAAAGCCCCTTCATGTCCTTTACTCATACTAACAGAGAGGATGTTATCAGAATGCAGTATGGGCTTCACTTCCCCCTGGATTCTCAACCCCTGAGGCTCCCTGAGAGGGAAAATCCCTGGAATCAAGCTGTATCAGCTCAGTGCCTCTACAACAGCTGAAGGAGCCTGCCTGCACCTTGGTACACCACAGGCAGGCACATGGGTATCATTATGTACGCAGCAGGGAATCATTGAAAGTAGCCTAACTAAACCTATGCAAATTATGAGAGGCAAATATCACCTGTCGATGCACGCTAATATATATATTCATTTTTTTGAAATACAAGATGTCATATGCTTTAGCACTGAAGGGCCGTATTCGATGCCCCCATTGAATACAATGTGGCCGTATTCAATGGGCTAAAGAAAAGTTGTTTTTCATTCATAAAATGACTTCAAATAAAAAATAAACACAAATGCCAACTACATTGATACCGCTGTGATGTATTTCACTCGTGGGGGCTGGGGCGCATCCCACTCAGCCTGCGGCTTCGTGGGATACTGCCCCAGCCCCCACTTGTGAAATACAACAGAGGCGGTATCAATGGGCGTTGGCATTTGTCTATATATTAGCATGCAACGACAGGTGATACTTGCCTCTCATAATTTGCCTCTCACAGAGAAGCAACAAGTTATCTTATATCAGTAGCCAGAATGTCTGCAGACCATGAACTTACAGGTAATTGCGGATCATTGCAAGAAGCCCCAGGACAGAAATGTGCCGAAAAAGGTATCCACAGAAATAAGCCCAATTCATCTACACAGACTATGGGTACTCCTTGTCAGCTGATATTGTGGCTATATACATGCGTGCTGATTGCAATGGGATTGGGCCTGCCCTGAGGTAAGGTATCACCATCCCAATACCATCATATAGCCCAGGCATCCCCCTCCTCCTATACTTGATCTTATAGCTGTTGTTAAGACTGACACATATTGCACTATAAAATAATGCTTATAGCTTATTCATTTATCTTATATATATATATATATATATACAATATACAAATACATGATAATCACTAAGAAGCCTTGATAAACAGAATAAATGTAGAAGCTAAAAAATATAGAACATATATCCCAGAGTGGTTTAAAAATCTCTCCACAGGTAACCTAATGTAGTAGGCTCGCTGGGTCTATGAGGGTTTGAGGTATCCCAAGCACTGTTGTGTTTTTTAAATGTCCATACACCTCTCTTGAAACATGGACATGATCATTGGTGAAAAATGGTGTACTGTTGCTAATTGTGGACATGATTGTAGAGATCAATATTGTAAAGGTGTTGAGTAAATGTTCCTGTGCCAGCATAATACAACGGTGCCAACAAGTGGTGTAAATATAACTCAGCAAAGGGGCTGGCCAACTCCTGGGGGTTATACTTTACCCACCCTCTCCCAGCCCTGGGCTATATAATGTTCTGGTGGTATACCTGCGGGCAAGGTTAGCCGAAGGCTGTAGGTGAAACATGAGATAGTCATGGCATTGCGGAGTGGTAGGCTTATGTAGATACTACTGCAAATGACACTCATCAGAACCAAACACAGTGGCTTCCTTGCCTTGGTGATTCCTGTTTTTGGATATCCTCCAATATCGCAGTCACCAATATAGATATGTACATCCTGTTACAATAGTGAGCGAGAGAAATAGCGAGGAAGCATAATTCTGAATTTAGCCTTTCCATAGGTTTTACTCTATAATAGTCCTCTTTCTATTTCTTAATTCGTCCTAATTTGCATCACGCTCTGTGCTTTGGTCTATAATAAAGCTGTGTGGACTTAATCAATTCTTCGACACACCTCATTATGACTGCAGTAGCTGAAGTGATATCATGACTGCAATGGCTTTTGAATTACATAGGAAGGTCACATAACATATAACATTGAATATACTTGGGCTGCTTTCTACTGGGCTGCCGTCACATCTAACTATAATATCTAAAGATATACCTTGTCTGGACATATTCCTCACCTATGATTAAATATCTCATGATGCGTCAGTTGTATCTGTTATGGAGTGGGGTAGAGTCTACTCAGTATGAGTAGTTATAGATCATGTACCCAGCCCTGACTGATGAGGATGAAGATAAAGGAGGACCAGGTCAGCCTTGGTCTGCTCAATCAGCGAGCGGACAGTTCCCTTTCTGCCCATCCTCTACTGTATAGACCCATGATGAGTTTAATTTAAGATCCTCTTCCTTCACCCATTTATTCCAGAATTCATGATAATACAAAGCAAGAAATATCCATGCGTTATTATATGTTATCTAAGGGATTGTTAACTCTCACCCCAATAAGTCTGACAGCCTTCCAGTAATGTGATGCCACTACCTGTCATACATAGCTAGCAGATAGTCAAATGATTAATAGGAATAGGAAATGAGTCCTTATGGGTTCCTCAGCGATACCTTTTGGTTTTGGTTGGTTTCTGTCTACCCACATATACCTTACATTACTCAGATGTACCCC
The DNA here is from genome assembly GCA_947462335.1 of Harmothoe impar. Classification (NCBI taxonomy): domain Eukaryota; kingdom Metazoa; phylum Annelida; class Polychaeta; order Phyllodocida; family Polynoidae; genus Harmothoe; species Harmothoe impar. Next base: position 22,138,430 of record OX381710.1, on the reverse strand, counting down.
TATATGCTGACATAATTATCCAAACATTCCCATGAACCTCCAGTCCTGGGCTCTGTGGACCTGTGAGGAGTTTCATTTCAGGACTCCAAGGTTTCCTCCCCCTTTTATTTCAGAAGTCATTTGATGCAAATGATTATTGATAGACATAATTCATAACTCAAATTTCCGAGAGAGCTGACATGCTTGCTGCAATGCTAACAGCTGTCATAAATAGCTCAGACATAGCAAGTGGCTAACTACTTATAAGCGATCAGTTAACTGTTGCCCAGCTTTGGCTTTAAGTGTAATGTAGTCGGTAGCTATTTATTGGTTTTGGTAGATGGCAGCCTACTAGAGCTTGCAGAGCTAATTATAGATTCTTCTGACAGCCTGACGACGACATAATACCCATCAATGCTGAACCTTCATATATCTGCCCCCATTTACCTTACACTTCTCACATGTACCCTTATAATGCCAATCTTTCACTAACCTTCCCATAGCGAGACATATCACGGCCATGTGACTGCTGTAGTCACGTTCCTCAGTTGTCTTACATCTTGAAAAGCTAATTCAGCACACTCTGCTCAAACCAGCACCATACTGCATATACATGTATTGGCCTATTCTCCTGTATGTGTTATCTACCTCCTCCATCCCAACCCCAAAGATAATGGGATGAAAAGAGGTGTGTTAAAGGTGTGTTAAATGTGTGTTAAAGGTGGGTTTCGATCAGGCTAAAGTGGAGAGAAAATATATGGGGAGTACTGGGTCAAACCTTTTTCCTCATATATATACATGTATATTTCTTTTTTTGTATAGCAACAGATGCTGCTGGATTCTGTTGAAGATTTTCAGCTTTTTCAATGAGATTCTTTGCATATATATTTCTGTATGTCTATATAATTGCGATGATATTGATTTAATGTATATATATTCCCACAGGGGTTGTTCTGCGACAGTGCACACGATAGTTAGCTGTAATGTAAACCAACCATACTCTCTTCACTATAGAATTGCAGCATAGACAGTCTAGACTGTACAGTCTAAGCAGCACACACTGCCAAACCACCAGCATAAACACTACTTGCTTCCCCATCTACCACCGATCTTTGGCAGTGTCATCAGACTACTGGGAATGACTCCAAGACGACAGCTACTGTACCTTTTTTTTTGGCAGAGATTTTCTCTTCTATTTCGGAGACAAGTGAGCACATTGAGACGGGTTAGTGTTCAGCAGCAACAAGGAGGCTGGGGGAGCAGCTCAGGGTAGTAGAGCAATTCAGAAATGGGGAGGCAGCATTTAAGGAATACGGGACAGATGCTATGGTGGGGTGGGGGGCAAATTCAGAGCGGACTGAAGGAGTAGTACATGGTGGGATAGCCTGAGAGGGGAAAGCAGCTTAGAAAGGGGAAACAGCACTGAAATAACAGGTCTTTGAATTGCAGCAGGGAGGACGGAAGGACGTCTCTTATAGAGACGGGACCAGCTCACCTTGGGAAGTGATGAGTGAGTCCCTCAGCATCAAATTGATTCTGTCCTAGTCGTTGCCATTCCACAGCCTCGTTATTGACCAGCATGAGAAGCCATTCTTCAATTTTACTTTACCTGGTATTTCCTCAACAGTTTTGATTCAGCACATGCATTGTTCCATGCTATATATATTATATATATATATATATATATATATATATATATATATATATATATATATATATATATATATATATATATATATATATATATATACACTCCTGGAATTCTCTTGTTCGACTGTGTCTCCCTTCAAAAAAGTCTAAAGGCCGAATATAATATTTCCCATTATACCAGATACTCCCTCCTGGATGTCGAGAATACTCAGAAAATTCTCCTGTACCACAAACTGTGTTTTTGTAATTTTCCTCTTTCTCTTCTAAAACGGCGATTCATAGCCTGAGGTCTCAATGATTTGCCAGACTCCTCTCTCCCATGACTGTCGGTTGATGCCTATTGGTTGGGTACAGTTTCACTTTCTGTTACCGTTAAGCCGTCTACTTAAGTGCACCCAGGGCGCCACTTCATTAGTTCACAGAGAAAAACGTGAGAATCAGTTCCTGGCGTTAAACAGGGAGTATTAGTAGTCTTAGCCACATTGAGTTTCTCTTTTTCTCTGTATAGGGCTACTGATACTGCGTTTGGACACATCTGTTACACCAAACTTGGCTTGCTGAGCTGTGGTTAGGATGAACTGGGACAGTTGGACAGTAATTGGTCAATCTCGGTCCTAATGTGTGTCTTGGATGAAAATGTTTTCCCCCGCGCTTAGTTGAAGGAAACTGTAAAATGGCTGTTTTCTAAGTCACCTGACTGTGAACAGGTGCTTGAGGGGGGGGGGGGACCAGAACCACAATCTACTTATCTTCTTTGAAAAAAATGTTAATTGTGTGAACATGTGTTATATATCACTCTCTCTCTCTCTCTCTTTACTCTTAAAACATCACCAACAGATGGTGAATTACACGTACATATTGTGCGGTTCGATGGTGATATCAATGACAATACAAATACAATATAAATTATGGTAATAGATGGAAACATATGGAAATGTCAAAGAATAAATGGCTCTGCCCTTTTAGAATTCTGTTCTCAAGGGCGATGAACAAAGAGGCAACTGCCTTTGATAGCTGAGTCCTCTTTGTAATAGCCAAGCCCCTGAAATCAATATTTCCTTGTGTTCCAGTTCTCCCTAGAGAACGGGCCCTTGTAACATTAACACTTAGACCGACATTGAGTTACAAAGCGTGATTTCTGCATGTTTCTCTGTGCCCTACAGAATTGTTAAGATTTAATAATATCCCCTGTAAGTAAAATCTCCAACAGAACTCGTGCCACTCTTGTGTCATGACTCAAGAAATTCGTAACGTTTCTGGAACGATTTCTGAACATTTTCTTATTTCATATTTCCTGGATTTTCTTGTTTTCTTGAATCAGTGAAACTCTAGAAATACACATCAGCATTCTACTTGTGGAATTACTTGTTATTTGTGTGAGTAAAATCCTGGAAAACACATCACTATTGAACATGTCACTAGGAACATTCATTATTCTCGGGAATCTCCTGTGTCTGTCTTGTGGACATACAGCTTGTGGGTGTCCGGAGAAATACACATGTCTCTAACTTTTGCCAATCTTGAGTTCTATTTAGAGGGATGCTGTGCAAATAAACAACCCTAGCAAATGTTATGTGCATCAGATAACAAGTAAGTAATGATGTACCTGGGATAGGAATTCAATAATATCCAGGAGATCTTT